>CAKKXW010000169.1:14514-26032 GCA_920937365.1 Sphaerophoria rueppellii | reverse complement strand
GTGTTTCAATGTATAGTTGATATTGTTGAGGCAGGTTCGGGTTGACTTACTTTATTCCATTTAGAGGGTACAGTGACTCAATGCAATTATCGTAGGGCTGGAATTTGTTTTTTTTTTTTTTTTTGTTTGTTAATTTCCAAATTTGTCCTTATGTTAGAACGCCCGGTCACGTCACAAATTTGCTACCAGTGGCCGACTTACATACCTGTTTTATGTCCTGTAGGTCGACCTTGTACGTCCTTATTGGTGGCACTTTCTCGGACTTTTGCCGTGGTTGTTGCTGGTGTTGCTGTTGTTGCTGTTGTTGCTGCCTCGCTGCTGCTGACGTTGACGCTGCTACAGGTGCTTCTGTTGGTACTACTGCTGATGCTGTCACTGGAGCTGGTGCTGGTGCTGCGGAGCGCTGTGGTGCTGCTGCCGCCATTGGTTTGAGGGCCCCCGATGTGCTGGGGCCTGATTGTGCCGCCCCTGTATTTGGCCTGGGCGGCTGTTTTTGTTGTTGCTGGGACACCGTTTGTGGTTTGGGTGCCACCTGCTTACTTGAAACAGCTTGGTTTTGCTGCTGCTTCTCTTGTTGTTGTTGTTTTTGCTGCTGTAGTTGTTGTTGTATCTGCTTTTGTTTCTTCTCCTCTGCAAGTTTCTTACGGAGCTCTGCTTCCTTTTCCCTGTTCGCCTCTTGCTTCTTCTTCAGGAGTTGAAGATACGGCTCCATCTTCTTCTTAATCAATGCAATTTCTTCATTGAGGTCATTAATAATTGATTGGGCCTTCTCCGCCTCAATCTCTTCTTCCTCTGAGGACGACTCTGTCGACAGGGGAGCAAATTTGTTGCTGTCCCCGGACCTGTACAATACCTCACCATCTTCGGACATTAATTCGATGTCGTCATCGGATGGTGAGGTATTTAATTGTTGATGAATTTTGTTTGCTGCTTTGGTCTTAGCTGACCGCTCGTCGCTCCCCTCAGCTTGCAGCATAGCTGAGGTGGCTGGTGCTCTCCTCTTCACGAGATTCGGTATTGCTTTGAGGGACCGCCTCCTTTTTTGCGGTACCTCTGCTGGAGGTTTTGTTGTTGCCGATGTTGTTGCTTCCTCAGCAGTTTTCTGATGGTCTGATTTTACCGCAGACTCATCCGATGTATTCGCAGAGGCATCTTTCGATGCCCCTGCCTTCTTCGCCTTTACCATTTGCTTTTTCTCCCAAACAATAAAGTTTTCGACTTCACGGTTGTGAAAAAAAGCTTCGATATTTTTCGTAGCCTCCGAGTGGGAATTGAACCCACGACCCTTGGATTGGTAAGCCACTACTCTACCACAGAGCTAATGAATTAGTTAAATTACTAGATGCTAACTCACTACTTAACACTTGTACTTATATTCACCAACTTGAAAAAATAACTCCGCTGCTAAAGTCTTTCTCGCTCGAAAGTCAAAGATCGACTGAGCCAACGCACCTAACCACTAAGCTACGGACACTACTCTGTTACTTTTGGTAAAATCGATGAAATTCAAAAACTGCACATTAGAACCGTTCCCCTGGGCGAAGGCCCCCGTCGAATTACTTACCAGGAGTGTTCATAAACATTTGGAGTTTCCACCGTTCGTATTGACGTTCAGGGTCGAGGAGGACCAAAACCATCTTGACCAAGTGGGTGGTGTTAATGCATCGTCGACGAATGCCGAAATTGGCCAAAAACTTGATATCAATAGGCGTTTTTCTTTTTTAGTTCGGAGCTCTGAGCTCAGAGTCTACAGAGCTTAAGTGCGTTTTTGCGCTGACGATAGTTGACTATAGTTTTTATGTCAAAAAGAAAATGGTTGATGTGTTATAGTTGAAATAGTTAGAAATAGTTGAAATCATCCAAAAACGCTTTTTAGTTAGGTTTGGTTGATCTGTCAAACAAGAAAAAAAAAAAACAAATCTTTTGAGGTTACATTTTTCTTTTCTTTTGATCATAACAATTTTTGTTGCTCTAAATTTATTTCAAAAATTCAAGAATGATCTTGATATGGTAAGATTTTAAAGCCAATTGAGATGAGAAAATATTTATTTATTTTTGAACAACCCACAGCAAGAAAAGGAAAGAGAAAGAGACTGAAGACCACCCTCCATAAAGAAATTTTCAAGCTGTTTCAAGTAAGCCAGCTCCTGACATTCTCCTAATTGCGGCTCCCAGATTCAGTGAAAAACTCTCAATACCAATATCTAGTTCGTGATTTTATATAAATAAACGAAAAAAGTCTTTATTCTCCGAAACTTATTAAAGATTTTTTATTGCTGACAAACATAAAAACAATGAATTCAAATATGTATGCCGATTTCGTCCTTCAATCATTGATTTGGGTTTCCTAATGCTTGACTTCTGCGGAAGCGTCATTGAGCTTCCTCTCCAAATTGTCCTTTTCTCCTGTGATCTTCGTAATTTTCTCCTCAGTCAGCTTCATTCACCGCTGCGTCAATTTCTTCACATGCAGAGTAACTTCCATTTGCCGATCCTGCGGACTGACGTTCGACAATCATTATGCTCATGGGCAGTGGCCGACTTATTCTCCAAAACCATGTCCATGTCCTCGAGTTTTTCGATGACTTTTTGTAAACTAACCGAACGTAGACGCTGACTGTTTTGGCCATCTTTGGCAGCCTGCAAGTCGCCACGCAGTTGCAGTTGAAATAGGAGTGTTTGCGGATTGCAGTAAAGCCAATTCGATTGGAAGGGTTTGTGACCGGTAAGGGAATGATTCTTGAAATTGGTGCTGAATTTTAAGCCACTTGGAAATGCGATCATTTCCTTGGTGTGTATCTCCTCATAGTGACTGAGGGTTTTCAGTTTGACTCGGGAAGCTTTAAAATTTGTAAGGGGAATCTTATTTTCTTTATATTTTTGAAATTAAATATTTTTAATTGAAGACGAACAGAAATCTTTTGATTGGAATTAAATTTGCGGCGGCACGGATACGGACAACTACGACGGTAAAAAATGCACGAACAGAATGTTTTTTTTTTTTTTGAGTCATTAAAAACACCATTACAGAAAAAAAAGACTTTGACACATCAACCATTTTCAACTCACCTCCTGAGTAGAGTTGGGAATAGTTAGAAATAGTTACAATTTGACACTTTAACACTGACCGCAAAAACGACAATTGTGGTTACGAAACGTAACTATTGGCGTGCAAAAACGAGAAATAGTCAACTATAGTCAACTATAGTCAACTATAGTCAGCGCAAAAACGCACTTCTTGCTGAACAGACTCTGAACAAAGTTAGCTCTGAACATTTTCTGAACGTTCTGATGTAATTTTGAAATACAATTGAGCACTTAATATTCAGGATTTTTTTATTTGTATAACTGTATTAATAAATGATATAATAGACTATTATTTATCACAAAATTGATATTTTCGGCCTAATCAACTTGTTTCCTTCACCATTTTAATTATTTTAAACATTTCTTTTCATTTTACCACTTCTTATTTGCTTGACATTTGTTTGTTCAAGCATTTTGCTCACAATGCTCGGTCTGTTTTTTCCGAGCACGTCCGTCGAACTCTGAACACTCAGAATCAGTGCTCTGAACGAAAAAAGTAACACAACTTTGATGCTCTGAACACACTGAATTAAAAAAGAAACACAATTGTTAGTTTGGCAGTTCAGGCTCTGTTCAGATGTAAAAAAGAAAAACGCCTAATAATTTGTTGATCATCGATCAGAATACTTTCGAAGTGTTGCATGCTCGTCAGTTTATGCCTCCATGAATACCTTAGAGCGCCCGGTTGGGGCCAGTAAGTTAAATATAAGATTTTAGATAATAAGCTAGTTTGAATTCCTTTGTCTAGTAATAAGTAGTTTTAAGTTAGGCCGTGTGCGAATTGGATTAAAAATGGGTTAAAACTTGACGTTTGATTAAATTTTGACAATTCGCATTGAATAAATTGTGTTAAAAATTAGACTAGCTGCGGAGCAGGTTAAAATATGACAGTAGTGGTTAAAAATTCATCCATTTTTAACCACAATTCATCCAATTCGCACACGGACTTATAATGCATAAAAAAATGAATTTTGAAAAAAAAAAAAATGCCTCCAGAATATGTAACTGCATTGATGTCGGCAAAACTGGGAGATGAGCCGAATACTTATTTTGTTTGTTTCAACGGCGTTCGTTTACAGCGATGAATCCGAACATAAAGTGGGATGGATAATAATTTTCCATTATAATGAGGGAAAGTTAACCCAAGTCGCAGAGACAAAAATTGATGGATCTTGCCATTCAATAGGAAGGTCTTAGCTGGTATCAACAGCTTTGTTAGACTTTACGAATGGACCAATGAAAAAGAATTACATATGGAGTGTAACATTCAAAATAACATAACCGTCCTGTACTTGAAAGCAAAGGGTATTGTGATATTCGGCTTGGTCTGACAGCTAAAACTTTTTCACTTTTCAAATAAAACACAAATTCACTTTATTCAAATCACTCATATTATTTATTCAACACTTTTAAATATTACTTTCAAAACACATAGTCCAGTCACCTTAGACAAAACAAGGGGCCAATCTCGGAATTTGAGATAATAAGCTGGAAGCTCGTATACAGCTTTATTTTGGTGTTCTAAAAGTTGTCTCAAAAGTCTCATATTATCTCGTGCCTGCGTCGTAAGTTATTCGAGGTCAAAGGTCATGAAAATCGGTTTTTCGCAATTATCTCTGTTTCTATGGTTCCAATCACTTCAACACCTATTATGAAAATTAAAGATAAGAATTTGCCACAACTTTTGTCTTAACTTTTTTTCTATACGCTCAACCCTTTTCGAGATAGAGGGCGGAGAGCACCCAGCGCTCAGGCATATATACTGTAATACAAGGTCAACCGTGAATCTCGGTGAATAATAAAATGTTTTTGATCAAAGTTTTCTTCAAAATGTTTTGTTTGCTGTGTTGAGAAAAAGTACGTGCTAAATAAATGAAGAGATTTAAACAAAATAAACATCGCATCATAAGAAAAATTGCTTATCAAAAATACAAATTTTATTCATAGTTTTTTAATTCTGTTTTGTTTAAAAAAGTTAATTTTTTCTCTAATAGTTATTCAGTTTAAATGTCGAATTTTATGCTCATTAAGAAATGTAAGCGAAAAATGTTTTTATTTTGATGGAATTCTCTTTGAGGAAGTACGATTTTTGGCCATTTTGGAGTTTTTGAGCCTTTACTACTGAGTAACTTAGTACTTAATTGAAATTGTGCTCCAATAGTTTCTTAGAAACAGTTTTTGTCTACACAATTATACCTTAATCATTTCAATACGACATTTAATCGCTTCATAATACCATTTGAAAAAACGCAGTTTTGGTCCGGAACACTCTTTGTGTTTGATCAAAGTTTTTTTCAAAATGTTTTGATTGCTGTGTTGAGAACAAGTACGTGCTAAATAAATGAAGAGGTTTAAGCCTAGTATACAGTTCGTTGTGACAAAAAACAATTAGTGCATTTTTTTTCATGAACAAATTTCTGAGAAATAAATTAGGTGTCACTGTCGAATATTTTAAATTTTTTTCTGCCAAAACAATGAGAATCACATTGTTTTGTGTGAAAAAAAAGTTGAGGTGAGTATAATTCTTTTTCTTCGATTTTGGTTTACAGCTCGGATCACAGTGGTGAAATGCAAAAATAATTTTTTTTTGGCAAAAATCTCCCATAAGTAATACATTGGTTTAAAAAAAATATATACATTTTGTTCATAGTTTTTTTTATTTCTTTTTTGTATACAGTTCTTCAAAAAAAAAAAAACTAATGTATTTCTTATGGGAGCGATTTTTGTCAAAAAAAAATATTTTTCATTTCACCACTGTGATCCGAGATGTAAACCAAAATCGAAAAAAAAAATTATGCTCACCTCAATTTTTTTCACACAAAACAGTGTGATTCTCATTGTTTTGGCAGAAAAAATTTAAAATAGTGATAGCTAATTCATTTCTCAGAAATTTTTTCATGATAAAATTTTTGTTTCACCACTTATTTTTTTTTTGTCACAACGAACTGTATACTAGGCTTAAAAAAGTTGATTTTTTCTCCAATAGTTATACAGTTTAAATGTTGAATTCTATGCTCATTAAGAAATGTTAGCGAAAAATGTTTTTATTTTGATGGAATTCTCTTTGAAAAAGTACTATTTTTGGCCTTTTTGGAGTTTTTGACCCTTTGAGGTTTCTGAAGACTTTGCGATACTGCTGTAGTAAGAGAAGTTTCGGTTGTAAAGAAATTCAGTCACATGTGAAATACAATCAAAGTATTATTATTATTATTACATCACAGTACTTCGCACATAAATGCAACGAACTACAGACACATACAGCACTGGCGACTGAGGCCATCGGCTGAGACAGAACAAGACATTAATACAACAGAGAGAGACAGATAGACACATAGAAGGAAAGAACACATAACAGAAACCTACGTGGCACAGAGGAGGAGACACAGATTTATATTGTCTCATATTATCGCACAGGTGGCCTCAGATCAGCTGGCGATTTTTGTAGAAAAAGAATGCTTACTGCCGAAGCTGGGGCTTGAACCCGCAGCGTTTGGCTTAGCAATCGACTACTCTATCCTCTGAGGACAACTTAAATAAAAGTGTTTCTAATCTTCTTCCTTGATTTGTTTCCAATAGTTGTTGGTTATCTATTAAAAGTTCTTTTTTTTTTTGGAGTTGGTAGTGTTTTATGACGGAGTCGTTGGCCAGTGAAATAAGTTTTGCTTCCTGTCGGCTGTTTCGTTCGTATTAATCTTAAACGTTTGCTGTCATTGATCAAGTAATTGCGGATGTTGTTGACCAAAGGTGTCAGATTTATAATGTTTAGAATGGCTTTTATGATCGATAGCATAGAGAATATATAATACCTAGAGTCGCGACCTTTTCCTCCCTTGCCGAAACCACCCTCAAAATTTGTCTGAGGTGAACTCTCACAATCCTCTCTTTTTTTCGTGTCCGTGAATCTGTGTAAGAGGTGAACTCTCACAATCCTCTCTTTTTTTCCTGTCCGTGTCTCCGTGAATCTGTTTAAGAGGTGACAAAAGAGTGAATACTCAGCCGTGAGTAAAATTTTTTTTCCTGTTGCCCAAAGCAGTGTAACCACATGGCCTCTATAGAATCAAAAGGACTCGTTTTTTTCTTAATGGACTCCGGGAATCGTTTTTATCACGTTTGACTCGTTTTTTTGCAGACACAAATAAGTACAATTACAAAGAATTTTATATTTTTTAAAAAATAATCACATGTTTAAATCGTCTATTTCTTGTTCTAAACGCTTGTATTTCGCACATTAAAACCATACAATGAATTTTTCGTACGTTCAAAATTAAAAAAAAGATTTCTGAAAGACTTTAATTTTTTTTAGCGGGACTCGTTTGTTTTTGTAAATGACTCGTTTTTCAAGCTTCTGGGACTCGAAAATATTTTCCCTGCGGTAACACTAGCCCAAAGTGACAGACTTCCACCACAGCAAATACGAGATTAAACGCACGATTGTATGCGTACTATGTTGATTTTCTCTTGTGTTTTTTTTAAAGATTCACTAAGATTTCTGATACAAATATGGGTAAATTATAGTGCAATTATATGTTAAAAGTGCAAAGAAACAATATAACGTATTTATTTTTCATATTACATGCATTTATTGTAAGAGGTGAACTCTCACAATCCTCTCTTTTTTTCGTGTCCGTGAACCTGTGTAAGAGGTGACAAAAGTGTGAGCACTCAGCCGTGACAAAATTTTTTTCCTGATGCACAAACCCAAAGTGACAGACTTCCACCACGGCAAATACGAGACTAAACGCACGACTTTTTTATTAAAGATTTATTAAGATTTTTGATACAAATATTGGTAAATTATAGTGCAATTATATGTTAAAAGTGCAAAGAAACAATATAACGTATTTATTTTTCATATTACATGCATTTTTTGTATGTTTAAGTTTTTTTTTTTGAAAATGCTGAGCTCAACGGAATCTTATTTTCGAAATCTGAGCCCATGAAACCCACCTCGACTCCAACCTGAGCATTGTATCTAACTCAGTGCGAATGTATGGGTGCAGTTTCTCATTTAAAAAGCATTGGAAAACTAACACATTCTCACTGGGTTAGTACAAAACGACCAAATTGCAGCTTGTAGGCAAAAAGAGAGCGAACACCCGAAGTCGTGACTCTATAAGTATTATATATTCTCTATGCACATGAACATGACTTTATTAATCATGTTCATGTGCATCCGCCCTACTCGTCACTTTTGCCAAAATAACAGCATTGTAACGATTAAATACTCAACAGTCGAATGCACATCCACGAATAATCAAGCAATCGAATTGTTATAAGCTATCGAATTTATTTTTTATTGTTTTTATTCTGATTCCTAACTTTGTACGATCAATATCTACAAATAAATTCTTTATTATTTCGAAGCCATTTGCACATTTATCAATAGGTTATACGCGACATAAAGGATTTTGTGCAAGGTATCCCTCAATTTAACGGCTAAGGATACGATGACTGGCAATATCGAATGAGAATTCAATTGGAATCGAAAAATTTATGGGATGTTCTAACCAACGATCCCCCTGCAGATGAAGCTTTGAAAGAGGCGTTTATGATGAGAGATGAAATAGCTAAAAACTGTTTGGTAAATTTTATTCATTCAGTCAGAATGAGATCAGAGATCATGATACTGCAAGGGCAATGTGGATCAACTTGGAATCGGCATTCGCAAAAACATCGATGGTCAACCAACTGTTACTAAGAAAACAACTTATGAAATTGCACATGAAAAATGGTGATTCAGTGACTTCACATTTGGCTATTTTTAACGTTACCAGACAAGTTTGATGCATTGGTAACAGCACTTCAAAATATGAATGAAAGTAAGCTTTCATTATCCATAGTAAAAGAGAAGCTTAAGACTGAGGAACTAAAGTTGAATGAACGCCAAGTCCCAGTTGTAGAAACAACGGCGTTTTCAAGTAAAAAGAAAATGTATAAGAAAAAGAAGTTTAACGGAAAATGTTACAAATGTAACAAATTTGGACATCAAGCAAAAAAATGTCATCCAAAAGAAGCTCAAATGTTAGATTTTCATTCAAAAGAAGCTCAAATCGTAGATTTTCATTCCAAAGAAGCTCAAATCGTAAGAGAAAAAGTTTTTGCGTTATGGCGGACAGAAAATGTCCAAGAGACAATTCAAGTAAGAAAATTATTTTCAAACTTGACTCTGGATCTACTGACCATCTTGCAAATGATGAATGGTATTTTTCAGAGATGTCAAAATTGAAATTTTCCATCGAAACAAACGTTGCAAAAGATGAAGTGTCCTTAATAGCAAATAAAATCGGAAAAATCAAAGGATTGAGCAATACTGGGGCCCTACTATGTAATTCGATTCTACTTTTGATTCTATTCGAAACTCATTTGCGATTCTACTTTTAAATCGTACTATGTATGAAAATAGAATAGAACGCTAGTAATGCCAAGCTACTTGCTAGAAAATTTGCGATTTTCGAACGAGTCTCGGATTTTCTGACACAATAAACAAAAAGTAAATAATATTTGCTGTGGAGAACTTTGAAATTAAATATAAAATGTTGACAGCGAACAAATTATTTTAGTACGTGAATTGATTTCAGACTCATTTTTCGAGAAGTGATATCTTGTTTGTTGTCATTCGCGTATGCATAAATGTGCCATTTCTAATCACGACATTCCAAACCAAAAACATATTCCTCGGCGTGCGTCGTCGGTTGGCTGTATTATTTTGGCTGTTGCAAGAGTAATTATGTAGCTCGAAACATAACAAACCACTCATTCCATTGATGGCTTCGTCTAGGTCCAACTGGCTTCGTCTAGGTCCAACAGCCATGTTTTTACTGCCGCGAACAGCGGAGATATTTTAGGCAGATCTTGCGTTTTATTGACGTAAGGGTGTAAGATGATTGTTCTCTGAGTCGGTGGACTCGAATTTGGCTACTAAACATTGATTAGTGTTCTTGGAAGGACGATCATGTACCCCATAAAAAGACTACAGAGCGCTTTTAGAGAGCACTCGTGTTGATAATAAAGTTATATCATTTGTAGGTAGGTATTAGTAAAAGACAATCATGTTGACAGAAAGTTAAAGAAATAATATGGCCGCCACGAGTCGTCAAAATGAACTCGGTCCTATTGTTAAACCCCACATAAATATGGAAAGTGTGGTTAGACTTAGATTCAGATAAATATCCGGAACGAGTTGAACAAATAGAACGAAGGCGGATTAGAGATACATAAATCTAATACAATGAGCTTACGGAGAATGGGTTTTACCTTGGAGTATTTATCAAAGACATCCATTTTTAATACATTAAAATAACTTAATACCATTAATACCAGTTTCGTTCCTAACTACAGCCTTTCTAAATATGTCTTCATGTATCTGTTGGAAACTAAGTGTTAAAACATCTCTTTACTTACTACTCGCAAACACATTTGATGTAGAGTGATTATTTGCGATTTTGCCTTGTTTTGAATTCTACTTTCGAGTTACATAGTTCCTTGAATATGCGAAAGAACCTAAAATCATACTTGGCACTACTAGAACTGTTTGACTATCGCATATAAAAACATTCTTATAGAATTACAGAGTATGAAATTTGCGAATTCGAATAATTTTACTGTAGAATCGAATGGAGGTGAAATCATGGACCTGGAAATTTAGAAAGGAAACATGTTTCCGAGTACATATTCCCCAGTAAGTGAACGTGCTGACCTACACCTTCAAGTGGTGCCTCTGAGAGGTTCTTGTCAATTTATTGGCATGAACCTGCGGACGTAGGCAGCTTTAGTCTAATGGAATTGACGGATTGAAACAGGACGTATAATGAAGATTGATGCGATCCTTAACAGATAATATATCTAAGGATATATTAAATGAGGAAATACGATCAACGAATACCGAATGTGGATAGACATTAATGGAATTAGACGCCCTGTTGGGTATATCTCTTGATTGGCTGGTTCATCCCTTCAATCAAAGTGGATATACTTGACAGAGGGTGAGCGGTGTCCCTCATCTGCCAGTTGATAAAAGCTGCAAAACTCAAAAGATCACAAAAATGAAACAATGTCTGTATAACGAATTGTTATACAGAACCAAAATGTGACACCAACCCCTCACCCAGGGGCAATTGTGTACCGCGGGTAGTGAGGACTTGCCGACTCACTAGTGGGATGGACCTTCGCGGGGGTTGTGGTTGTCTGAGTTTGGCCTCAGCTGCTGTTCGCAAATCGCGGTTACGGCTCTTCTTTCGGTGCCAACCACAGTGTAAAACCAAGACATATTGTTAAGCAATATGTCTGTAACAAAGTAAAAACACTAGAAAACTCAAAACGTCGAAAATAGTTGACCGTCTACTCCCTGTGGCGAGTGGGAGACAGTTCATATAGGTGAAACTAACTTCCCTACTTGGTCGGTTAGTTCTCTATATGGGTTGTCCCGCAGATT
>CAKKXW010000167.1:25262-37200 GCA_920937365.1 Sphaerophoria rueppellii | reverse complement strand
TAATTCTAAAAATTATGTTTATAAGTCACGACTTCGGGTGTTCGCTCTCTTTTTGCCTACAAGCTGCAATTTGGTCGTTTTGTACTAACCCAGTGAGAATGTGTTAGTTTTCCAATGCTTTTTAAATGAGAAACTGCACCCATACATTCGCACTGAGTAAGATACAATGCTCAGGTTGGAGTCGAGGTGGGTTTCATGGGCTCAGATTTCGAAAATAAGATTCCGTTGAGCTCAGCATTTTCAAAAAAAAACTTAAACATACAAAAAATGCATGTAATATGAAAAATATATACGTTATATTGTTTCTTTGCACTTTTAACATATAATTGCACTATAATTTACCAATATTTGTATTAAAAATCTTAATAAATCTTAAGAATAAAGTCGTGCGTTTAGTCTCGTATTTGCTGTGGTGGAAGTCTGTCACTTTGGGTTTGTGCATCAGGAAAAAAATTTTGTCTCGGCTGAGTGCTCACTCTTTTGTCACCTCTTACACAGGTTCACGGACACGAAAAAAAGAGAGGATTGTGTGAGTTCACCTCTTACATCTCTTACATAGATTCACGGACACGAAAAAAAGAGAGGATTTTGAGAGTTCACCTCAGAAAAATTTTGAGGGTGTTTTCGGCAAGGGAGGAAAAGGTCGCGACTCTAGGTATTATATATTCTCTATGGAGTCTGTCTAGAACAGTTTGAAACAGTTAAGGACAGGATTTCCTGTTACATCTTTTAAGGTTGCACACATTTTGTGTTCTAAACTGATCCAAACTGTTCTGACATTTCTCATGAGGCTGATCAGTTATTACAAGATGGGAAAGCTTGCTGTCAAAATGACATTTGCCTACAAGCTAAGGAGCAGGTTAGCTGTAAGAGTACCTATGCGTTTTATTGTAATAATGATACAATTGCCTACATAATAAAAAGCAAGTTTGCTGCAAGAGTATGTGTGTATGAAAAAAATAAGTTTTAAAAATAATATTTGAGGGTAAAACGTAGGTAGGTTTCCAATCTTGTTATAACTGATCAGTGAGGCTGTGCTGTACTGTGTTGTCTTTTTTCTCGCTGAACAAAGCTAACGCAGCGAGAAAATATGAGAAAATGACAAGATTTTGATCCGCTCGAAAAATCCTGCCTGCGATGACCGGATCACGGACTGGATGTTGGACTGCTGGTCTCTAATGGATTATCTGATGATAGGCCGATAGTCCTGTGCCTGTCATCGGAAATGTTCAATGTTCAATTTTCTTAAGACCGTGTGCGAATTGGGTTAAAAAGTGATTAAAACTTGACGTTTGGTTAAATTTTGACACTTCGTATTGAATAAAATGTGTTAAAATTTAACCACAACTCATCGAATTCGCACACGGCCTAAGTTAAGGAAATTAATCAAGGAATGTACAGCGACATCTATCAAGAATCTTTAAATAAGAAGCATTAGTGAGTTCACGAACCATAGTAAATTCGTTTTGCATTGATAAACTGGCGCTGTATACAATTGCAATTGCAATGAATTCCAGTGAGTTTATTAGGCCGTGTCCGAATTGGGTTAAAAAGTGGTTAAAACTTGACGTTTGGTTAAATTTTGACATTTCGCATTGAATGAAATGTGTTAAAAATTAGACTAGCTGTGGAGCAGGTTAAAATATGACAGCAGTGGTTAAAAATTCATCCATTTTTAACCACAATTCATCGAATTCGGACACGGCCTTAATTACAGTGCCAAACTCAGTTAATAGGGGGGTTGACATGGTCACACATGGTGTGACAACATGGTTGGACAACGGCATGACAGCATTGCGTTTACACGAAAAACGATGTTGTACAACATCAGTTTGTGATTTTTCTTCTAGAGTGTGGACATACTATGGCGAGTAAAATTTTAGCTTCAATTTACTTTCCACAATTCCGGATAACTTTTGTGAATTTCAAAAAATTCCCTCCAAAAAACATTATTGCAAATTGACAACATTTTCAACCAAAATTTCAAAACGCAATGAATTTAACGTCGACGAAATGGCTTCAGTTGTACAACATGTGTTTACATAGGTTGGATGGTGTGACACACCACCAGGTTTTCCAAAAAAATGGAAAACCATCCAACATGGTGTGTCAAGCGGTTGTTTTAGGGTTTACATGATCAAAATCGTCATATTCACACCATGTTTTCACACCATGTGTGACCATGTAAAACCCCCTAATGTATTTATCGGCAAATTGCGCTATAAAGCGCAACAGATATCTGTAATTGCGTTTAAAAACAAATACATGCAAATAATGGTTCACACGTACGAAAATTTGATTGCTACATTTTCAAAACTGAAAAAAATTCAACCGTTGGTGTACTTTCACAAAATTCATTTTTAGTTTCTGCTCACCTGAACGGGATGAACGATGAACCTTGCGGATTGTTGATTTTGAATTTTAAACTGCAACAAACTTCAGTCACAAATTACAATTCAAAATAGCGCAAATGTCGTTGTAAATTTTTGTTTAGTTTTTTGTTTGTGCGAAAATAAATAAAACATTCCTTCGTTATTAAATTGATTTTTAAAAAAATAATTGACACAAAACCTTCAAAATGATGGAAATCGATGAAACTGACAATACCAATCCCAATCTAGCTGGAAAAATCAAATCGATCTGGGTGAAGAATTTTGTGTAATAAACCCAAGCTCTTTAGATTTGCTTGCACTTTCTTATCAATGCAATTTAACCTTGATAGCACCTATGACGAATGCATCATGCACCCCACCGAATACCTAAATATAATTATCGGCCCCAATGGAACAGGCAAGTCTACACTTGTTGCTGCAATTGTCCTCGGAATGGGAGGCAGTGCGAAACTCCTGGCGCGTTCTTCGGCTATCGAAGAGTATATCAAAAATGGCAAGACAGAGGCTACAATAGGCATAAGCATCTATATTAATAACCAACGGGAAACGAAAAAGTTTGTTAGATCCTTCGATTCGGAGGGAAAATCAGAATTCAAGGTTATTCTGCGATGACAAGTTTTTGGACTTGAATCTGTTAACTCTTTCTTTTATTTCCAGATAAATGGAGTTATTGTTACTCAAAAAGCCTATATGAAGTGCATTTCAGAATTCAACATTCAAGTCGACAATTTGTGCCAGTTCCTTCCCCAGGATCGGGTCCAGGTAAGTGCTACCCTTTTTCTAGTATGTAAAAGCCATAAAAACTCTTCTATCGCTGTCCAACTGTTTGCTACATTGTTATCTTTATTTTGTTTAAATTAAAATACTTGAAAAATGTTTGTGTTGACTCGTTTTGGGTCTCAATTAAGTGGCCGCTCATGTTTGTCGTTCTTCGTGGTTCATTTCGATTGCTTGTCGAATAAGTCTTTTAGTTTGAACTTCTGAATTTTGCCGGATGTTGTTTTGGGAAAGTCGCTGACAACTTTAATGTATCGAGGTATTTTAAAATGCGCTAGTTTCCCCTTAAAGTAATCCTTGACGTCCGATTGCCTTAGATCGTCGACACCATCTCGTAGGCGCACAAACGCACAGACTTCCTCACCCATTCGCTCGTCCGGAACACCAATTACCTGCGAATTACCAATTAATTAATGCCTGAAGTGTCTTTCAAACTTCACAAACTTACGTGGTTTTCAATAATATCGGGATGGGTATTGAGCGCGTCTTCGATTTCCTTGGGAAAAAGATTCTCTCCTCCACGAATGATCATCTCCTTCAAGCGGCCAACAATGCGCCCGTATCCATCCTCCTCAAGAATGAATTGATCTCTAGAATTGTACAGTCAGAGAGCAGTGGAATGAATGAATCAGAGCCTTACCCAGTCTTCAGCCACTTGTCTGATCCAAGAATTTCCTTAGTCTTTGCCTCCTCCTCGAAATATTCCAACATCACACTATGACCTCGAATGCACAGCTCTCCCGGTTCTCCGAAAGCAACAATGTGTCCATCCTGATCAATGACCTTAGCCTCGCTGTGGTCCATCAGATACCCAACAGAGTTGAAAATCTTCTCGTCCGTATCGCTCGGCATTGTCGAAAACACAACTGCGGTAGTTTCTGTCAGACCGAACACCGACTTGACATTCTCTACTCCCAGAGCACTTTTGATGTCGCCAAACAATTGGGGCGAGCAGGGAGCTCCCCCAGTCACTGCCATTTTCACCGATTCAATCGGCTGAGGTGATTCCTTTTGCTTGCGGATGAGATCAACATACATCGTCGGTGTTCCATGGATTACAGTGCACTTTTCGTCGACAATTGCAGCCAGCGACTGAGCTGGGTTGAAAATCGGTGATGGCAAAACCATAGTCGCTCCGCAACTCAAAGCCGCTGATATTGTAATTGCCACTCCAAAAGCATGAAACAGCGGAACCTGGACGCAGATCTTGTGACCAGCCAATCCCTCGCGATTTGCGATCAAAATTCCATTGTTGACAATATTTAAGTGACTGAGGAGAGTCGCCTTTGGCTTGCCGGTGCTTCCAGATGTGAACTGAATGTTACAAGGCGAATCGGCCGATATAAATGGCTGAAGCTTCGATAACTCGCTAAGAGAGTTTGAGTTGTCGCCGAGGTTAAGAACATCGTCTAGTCGCAGTGCTCCTGGAAGTTTGTCCTTCGAGTTGATTATCACCGACTTGAGATCGGGAAATTGAGAGCTCTTCAAAGCACCCGGTTGTGAATCCTTCAACTCGGGGCAAAGCTGTTCCAGTATTGAGTAGTATTGCTGCTTCTTGAACTCGAAGGGTGCTACAATCGCCTTGAGTTTGACCTTCTTCAAACAGTAGTCGATCTCAGGACCTTGAAAAGCAGGATTAATCCCGACGGACGAAAGTCCCGCCTTCGCTGCAGCAAACATCGTCACGTACCAAAATAAATAGTTCGGAGCCCAGATTCCGATTGGATCGCCGACTTTCAAACCCAACCTGACAAAACCAGCTGCCAGACGATCGACTTCATCTCGCAACGTGGAGAATGTATGACTTTGCTTTTCGTGATAAGAGATTATCGCTTGAGTGTTGGGGAAGTCGTCGACTGCTTTGTCGAGTTGTTGTCCCAGAGTTCTGTAGACTAGTGGTTGCGTTCCATTGTTGTGGAAATAAGCGGGATGCTTTCTGGATGAATAACTTCGGAAAACTATTATTTGGCGAAGGTTTGTTGTAATTGCTTTTGATAGAAATTTCATTTTGCTGTGCGTTCAATGAAAAATCAACGACCAGCGACGAGCTGGTTTTATCGTCTGTTATCAACTGCCCGACACTCAATGAAAACATTTCCTTTGCTTTTTAATTGTAATCTTATCTGCAAGACTGTGTTATCACTCGATTGTGACGAAAATAAACAAGTTGTTGGACAGACTTATTCGTTATCTCATTCGAGTTCATAAAAGAGGTGTTTGTTTGGTAGAAAAACACAAAACGAATCGTGAAGGTCTTCCTGAAACGAGATTTTGATCAAATAAGGTGCATCGGCCAGCTGGACAGTCTCTAGAATACGCGCCAAGTTGATTGATGATCCACCATGACACAGACAGCTTAGTCGTTGAACCTTTTTGGCCTGTTAGCTCTTATCCTTACTGCCACAAGTGCTTGGGTCTTCGTTGGACTCAAATTTAATTATTGTCATTCTAGGACTTTGCCAAGATGAATCCCCAAGAGCTGCTCAACAACACAATAGCTTCTGTGTGCGAGGATGATGTCAAAGTTAAGTTCGACAAACTCAAAGAACTCCAAAAGAAGAAACTCAACTCAGTTAGCAGTTTAGCTGACGACGTCAAGCGATTAACTGATCTCAAAAACCGCAATGAAGGGTAAATTTCTCTTCAAACAAAATTCTTCAATTGTTTTCAGCCTTTAACCTTAGTTTGAAACAAATTCTTGAACGAATGGCCACCAAGAAGAAATTCACCGAAACCATAAACATCTGCAATGCCAAAAAACTGTGGATCGAGGCCAAAGAACTGAAGGAAAAAGCCGGCGAGATTCGTAAAAATTTGGAAGACGCTGAGAAAATTGTCCACGAAAGACAGTCCCGATACAACACGCTGATGAAGGAGCAAGGAAAAATCGTCAAGCAAACGCAAGACCTCGCAAATGAAGTCCAAAAGCATGTGAGTTATTTGAATTAGCTTCCTCATGGAGTCAAGTATTTATTTGTTTTTTCTTGCAGGGTGCCAAGTGTGCAGAAACAACAACCAAAATCGAAAACGTTATTTCCAGCATCGAAGATCTGGAGGCAAAAATTCGCAGAGCCAAGCAGGAAATTGAGGTTTCCATCCATCTCTGTCCAGAAACACTTATTTTTTTTAATGTTTGAGTTTTTGTTTAGATCCAAAAAAAGGAACAACTTGAACGTGATAAAGAAATTGAGAAGGAAAGTTTGGCGTTGAGAAAGAACAAGGAAGAATTGGAACGAGTCAATGTTGAAAGTGGAAGCAGTGCAGAGCGTGCTGCTAAGTTCGAAGCAGTCGCCGAACGTTTGAGTAGCCTCAAAGTACAAATTCATGCCCAGATGGCCAAGCGTTCGGAAATCAATAAAGTTCTGGACGAAGATTATGTCGCAGAAATAACACTTCTCAAGCAACGGATACAATCGATGGAGAGTTTCAAAGAACAACGTATGAGGGTAAGTTGAACTCCTAACTTCGGCCGAATTCTTATTCATTTTCTATGCAGTGGTTAGAGTCGAAGCATCCTGACCAGTACAAAGCAGTCATGTGGCTAAGAGCGAACTTGGAAATGTTCGAAGGGCGAATATACGAACCAATGATATTAGAGGTTAGTTCGTTTTCACACGATTCTGGTCAATTTCGTTCTTCGTCTTCTTTTAGCTCAATGTACCTGATTCGAATCATGCAAAGTATTTCGAGAACACCATCGCCATGAGGGACATGCTGGCGTTTACATGTGAAAACAAACAAGACATGTCCAAGCTTATTGATTGTCTGACAATTCAGCAACAGCTGTCTATTAGTATTTTACACTCCCCGCCGGCTGAACGATGCCAATATCGATCGAATGAGCCTATTAGCTCTTATAAGTGAGTTTGTTTTGATTTTTTGAAGGCTCCTTCATCAAGTTGTTCTTTATTTTCCAGTGGCTATGGATTTAATGCTTACTTGCTTGATCTTATCGAGGGACCACCGGCAATCTTGAACTATCTCTGTCGGAATTATAATATCGAGAAGATTCTCGTCGGAACGGAGAAGGTCAATGATTTTATTGAATCGTTGCCAAGTAATCTTCGGCATTTTTACGGAGGTAAGAGAGAGGATCATTGAAGAGTCACAATTTGACACATTTGCTTTTCTAGGCGACGTCCAATACTTTGTCTCGATATCAAAGTATTCCAACCATCCAATAAGACAACAGACAAGAATTCAAAATCGTAATATCCTGTCGGGAGTCGACAGAGGCGAATTGAATGCCTTGAAAAAGAGATACGCCGACAAAGTTCGAGCTACAGATGCTCTGCGCAACGAACGTGCCCAAATTGAAGCCAAAACCGACGAACTAGAACATCAACGGAGCGAAACTATGAAAGAACAACGAGCCTTAGAAATGCTGGTTAACAAGCTGCGAGACCTGAAAGAACGCCTTACGAGAAGTTTCCGCAGAGTGAAAGCACTAAAAGACTCATCGCAAGGTAAATGCTTTTCAACATGTATTCGAATATATTTTGACACAATTCTGTTTGCTCCTCAGACATTGGTCACTTTGAACAACTGCAAAATGAGAAAATCAAACTCTACATCAAGGAAATAATTGAGTGTCAAATGACGAAAGCTAAATGCTTTTTGGAATATCAAAAGGCAGTTCAAGACAAAGAATGTGCTGCGGCTCGTTCCAATATTTACAAGCTTGAAAACGAAGACCTCAATCGAGCCATTACCGAAACCACTGAGTCGCTGGTGCAGGCAAAGGTAACTACTCTTAAAATCGAATCAGACCATTTCAATTTCTTGTATTTCTCAATTTTAGAAAATTGTTGATAATGTCAAAAATGCGATGGACACTGCAGCCAAAAAATATCGCTTGCGTCTTGTCGAAGCTAAGAATCTGACAAACGGCTTGAAGCCCACAGATCCGAATTTTCCCTTCACTCAGCAATTTTCCGAGCTTCCTGATGATGTTGACGGGCTAAAGGATGTCATAAATGACACGACCGCACGGCTAGAGTGTTTGGGTGAAAATGACAAGAACGTAACCGAAGAGTACGAACGTCGAAATGGTCAAATTGAAGCTCTCGAAAGGCAAATTGCGGAAACAAAAGCGGGAACGGAAAATCAAATGAAAGAAATCGAAGCTCTCTATAACGAATGGATTCCAGAAATTAATCGCATTATCGAGGTGCTGAACCGAAATTTCAGCAATTTCATGCAAAATATGGAATATGTGGGCGAAGTGCTTCTGGCAATGAAAGATCAAGTAAGTAGTTTGCTTTTTCCAAAGGTAATCGTTTGCTAATCTGTTTCTGTTTCAGTGGGATTTCGAATCGTATGGCATTCAGATTTTGGTTCAGTATCGAAGTGGTGTGAAATTGCAAGCGCTTGATAGATATGTCCAATCGGGCGGGGAGAGAGCTGTCGCTATTGCAAATTATACCTTGTCGCTTCAGCAATTGACTCATGTTCCTTTTCGGTAGTTAAAACCTGGATTTTGAGGTGTTATTTAACTTTTAATTTTTGCGCGTATTTTGTAGTTGCGTTGATGAAATAAATCAAGGAATGGATCCAAGGAACGAGAGGAAGATATTCGATATGCTCGTGGAGGAGACTACCAAAACGGGAAGTTCGCAGTATTTCTTTGTGACGCCAAAGGTAAATATTGACATTTAACAGTACTTCGCACATGAATGTAACGAACTACAGACACATAGCTAGCAGTACTGGCGACTGAGGCCATCGGCTAGGACAGAACAAGACACTAATACAACTGAGAGAGACAGATAGACACATAGAAAGGATGAACACAGAACATAAACCTACGTGGCACAGAGGAGGAGACACAGATTTTAATTGTCTCATATCATCGCACAGGTGGCCTCAGATAAGCTGGCGATTTTTGTAAAAAAAAGAAAGCTGCCGAAGCTGGGGCTTGAACCCGTAGCGTTGGGCTTAGCAATCAACTACTCTATCCTCTGAGCCATGGTCACCTGCAGGTAAATATTTTCTAAGGAATCTTGGCAATTTTCACAAAGGAGGCTTCCGAGCTTTCAATCTTGTATATTATTTGATATTGGCTGCCAAGGAACGTGACGAGTCGTAGTCAATATCTGGATAACTAAGCCTCTAATGCGAATACAATATATTTGATACATGCAGGTGGCCATGGCTCAGGTGAATGATTAGTTGACTGCTAAGTCAAAGATGTAGGTTCAATCCCCAGCTTCGACAGCATTCTCTTCTACGAAAATCGTTAGCTTATCTGGGGCCACCTGTGTGATATACTGTCTTACTGACTTAACCCGCTCCCAATCCATGAAGCGTCTCAGCTTGAGACACTGCAGCCTTTTATTGGGAATGGTCTTTTGCATGCACTCTACAGTCGCCAATACCAAGTGCTCTGGCATCCGTAGTCACTTGGTCCGGGTATCGTATTTGCGGTCTTCCTTGTCGTCTCGAACCTGGCGGCTGTGATGAAAATACTATCTTGGCTGGAGCGTTGTCGTTCACTTGCTCGATGTGGCCGAGCCAATGTAGTCGTCTTTTCTTGGCTTTCTGGACTAAATCCACATCTTGGTACTCGCGCTTGAACCTTTTTCTCCATTCGCCATCGTCGCATACGGGATCGAAAATCCGTCGAAGAATTTTTCTTACGAAAGTGCCCAGTATCATTTCCCCTATTTTACTTATCGACCAACACTCAGCGCGCCGTAGAGTAGGATTGGTAAAATCAAGGTTTTGTGTAGTTGACAGTTTGTCTTTCGAGTGAGGAGTTTTGAACCCAGTTGTTTTGAAAAACCGAAGGAGCAGCGGTTGGCTAGGGTAATTTTCGTCAGATCTCTACTAAGCTGTCGTTTGTGGGATTGATGTTTGTTCCAAGGTAGGTAAACTCCTTACCTACCTCGCAATTGCTGTTACCAAGAGTGACGTTTTGCCCTAGGCGGTGGTCAGATGTTGCTTTGTTTGTTGATACCATGCACTTTGTTTTGTCCTCATTCACTTCAAGACCAACAAGTTTTGCCTGTTCTTCAATCGCTGTGAAATCCTCAAGCACAGCTCTCTTGGATCGACCGATGATGTCTACGTAGTCCGCATAGCCTAGGTGCTTGGTGGATTTGTTTAAAATAGTGTTTTCCGTGCTCACACCGTGCTTGCGCACTATCTGGTCTAGGACTATATTGAAGAAGTCATATGACAACGCATCTCCTTGTCTAAACCCTGCGCATGTTTGGAATAACTCGGATGAGCTGTCACTCATTTGCAAACTGCACTGCGTATTGTTTAGCGTCGTGCGGCACAGCTGGATCAGTTTGTTTGGGATCTCTTATTCAGACATCACAAGCTCTTGGCGGTGGATGCTACCAGAATCAGCTTTGACGTCGATGAGAAGATGGTGGGTTTCGACTTGAAATTCGTTGATCTTTTCCACAATTTGCCTTGGTGTGAATACTTGGTATATCGTTGTTCTGCCTGGCCTAAAGCCGCAGTAGTACGTGCCGATTATTGTGTTGGAGAACGGTTTAAGACGCTCACATAGTACGTAGGAGCTTAAAGACCAGTCAGTGGGCATGCATTCTTCCTCCCACACTTTGTTGATGACCTGGTTGCATTTGGTTCATCAAAACACCTCCATATTTAAAGAATCCCGCATGCATGCCATCCGACCCGGGGTACTCGTTATTTTTTTAGCTTTTGGGTGGCTCTTTCTACCTCTTTTGTGCTGGTGGCTGAGACTGGGTCTTCATTGACTCGCTCGACAATATGCGCATTCAGCAGTTGCTGGAAGTGCTGCTTGAAAACATATATTCCTAGTGCTGCGATGACTAGGTTTCCTTCATTTTGAATGACAGGGAAATTATTAACTAACTAAATGTATGTTGTTTTTTTTATTCCAGCTCCTTCCCAACCTGAACTACAATGAAAGAATGACGGTGCACATAGTATTCAATGGAAAGTTCGTGAAACCCAAAAATGCTTTTGAGTTAAGCGCCGCTGCATAAGTTAAGATTAAGTTTGATATGAAGTCACTTGTTTGTCCGCAATTTGTTGAAGTATTTTTCCGTTTCATCATTTCAAATTAACGATGCTACTAGTTTACTCATTTTTTCATTCCTTAAAATTAGGTGATTTAAAAAAAATGTGAATCTTTCTTGTTTGTTTAACTTGTCACTTGGTTCAATAAATGTTTGACTTAGGAATAAGTTAAGATCAGAAATTAAAGGATAGTAATTAAAGTTTTGAACAAAAGTTGTAATAATTTTTATTTGTTTATTGTTTTATTCTATCAATAAGAATTCATTTTTTTCGTTTCTTCTATTGGGAGTAAACTGCATCAAAGTGTCATTCCGGTTCTAGGTACAAATCTTGAACCCACCAGTTCCAAGTCCAACATCTCAAGTTTTTGGTTGTTTCAAAAATCAACAATTCCTTTCTACATTCGTTTGTTTCTCTTGAAAAAGAATATCTTAAAAAAAATGTGCACGACTGGGTCGTACGAACTTGCTCCTGCATGCTAAAACTAAATATTTATGATTACTTAAAGTGCAAAAGGTAGTGTTAAAATAAGAGATATACTTTAAGCAATTCTGATTACACTCTTACTTGCAGCTTACACTTAACTCAAAAAAAAAATATATAAAAATAATTAGAATTTATTAAAAAAATTAAAATTTGGAAATGTACCTCGTATATACATTTCATTCCAAAAATTTAAATGCCGAACAAATTCAAACAAAAAATTCTATAAGAAAAAGTTCTCTTTGTTTGCTTACATCTTTCCTTAA
>CAKKXW010000167.1:8463-24655 GCA_920937365.1 Sphaerophoria rueppellii | reverse complement strand
CCTAAATTTTGATCTTAAAACAAAAATAAAAAAATTGGGATATGACTTTTTGCTCAAACCTCTAATTTTCAAATTTGAAGTCAATCGAACCAGTAGTTAAGCCTGTAGATGCCTGTAAACTTTCCGACAGACAGACAGACGGAATCGCCGGACCCACTTTTTTCGACTTCTCTATCATCGTAATATCATATCTCATCCTCATCTCAAATTTTTTTTTTTGTACGAATTCAATACTTGCCATATATTCTATATGTCGCAAGTAAAAAAAGAAAAGAATATTTTTGTACTTAACTTTAAGGGAATGATGTTTATTTAAAAATAGATTATTAAATATTTCCGAAAAAACTTGACTAAATATGTTTTCGTCATACCAGAGCTCTTCATTTGATTACCATCTCTTGACATCAACATTTTCCACCGAAGCAAGATCACATCGAATACATCTGGGGTCTGCACTGCAAAAAAAGAAAAGAAAACTGCATCATTGACCCTTATTCCTTCCTACGGAATGTTATCGCAAAGACCTTTTAGGTGGAATAATATCCATTAGAGGCAAATTATGCTGCTCGAACCAAATTTAATCGTACCTTCTGCACAGGAGAAATCTAAATGGGAGTAAAAATTAAGAAAAAAAAAAACCAGGTGAGTCTTTCTTGATGGTGGACCGTAAAGGAAGGGCATTGCATTGTAAAACAGAAACAATTACAAAGTTAAAAGAGTAGAAATGAGGGCGATGTAATGCAGCCGATTGAATGAATGAACCTCACGACTGGCCTTTTATATGCAAACGGTCCGATACGATACGGATACGATGCCGATGTGATGCCTGCACTTTGGCTGCTGTCTAGGCTGAGCTGACTGCTTCCACTTGTAGCAAGTAATATCAGTGAATTAATCGGCGCGTGCTTAAAATCGTGACTTGGGAGAATTTTTATTTTATTTATTTTTTGTCGTTGTTTTTTTTTTTTTTGTCTTGGCCTGAACTAAAAGTTCTTCGTTCATAATCGATCTTTGCATATAATGAGGAAGAATTTGTAAGCCATGGATGGCGAAAACTATAACCAAACAAAAACAAGCCCGTAGTTCGGTCGGTCGTCTTGTCGTCGCCATAGACAGCTACGACAACTGGCCAATTCGTCGTCGTCGTCGTTGTTGGTTATTTGTATTCGATTGCCAGTTTGGCTTGTCGTTAATTGGCTGATGTATAGATTTCAATAACCACTTGAAGGTTAGACATTGAATAATCAAATTGAAGTTTTTCGATATTAATTACAATTCATTTTATGATTAATCTAAAAATTATAGCTGCTTGGCATTTTGAAGAAAAAGGTTAACGATATTTTTTTTATTTTTCCGAAATTTGTTTGGTCCCAATTAAATTAATTATGAATGCATCTATTTCATAAGAGGATACAGATTAGAATAAGAAGGTTTTGAGGAGAAGATAAGCTAAAAAATATTTTTTAAGACAAGAAAACTGTGTCAAATATAAATTCACCTCTCGTAAACGTCTCAAAGTGGCTTGTCGAAGAAATGAAAATCTATGGAAGATTAGAAAGTGCTTCTGTTATCAACACCTTTGAGTTTGTGGAAAATGTAAAAGATTTAACCATTCATGAGGACGAAATGATGGTTTCGTTTGATGTCCAAGCACTTTTCCCGAGTATTCCAGTTACGGTTGCACTAGAATCCTTAAAATCACATCTTGAAATGAAGAATATAGATGAGAAGAAAAGGATTGTATACCTTAAAGCAGCAAAAATATGTATGTCTCACAATTGCTTGGCAAATTTTACAAAAATAAGAATGGAACCAGCATGGGAAATCCTCTATCACCACTCATCGCTGAAGCATTTTTGTCGAAATTTGAAACGAATCTAAAAAATGAAGGCTTACTACCAAGGATTTGGGTAAGGTATGTTGACGATGTTTTTACCATCATCAAAAAGGACAGCGCACAACATATACTTAACCTTTCAAACAACAGATATGAAAGCATAAAATTCACTGTAGAAGAAGAAGATGACCATCGTTGTTTACCTTTTTTAGATGTTTTATGCAAAAATCGAGACAATAAACTTGAGTTTGAAGTTTACAGGAAAGCTACAGCAACAGATCGATACATTCCCAATGTTCATTTTGTTCTTATCAACATAAAATTGCTTCATTTCATTCTATGGCATATAGATTGTGTAAGCTACCACTTTCAGTCTCAAGCTTTAAGAAAGAATTTGATTTCATCGTCCATTTAGCAAATGTGAATGGATTTGAGAAAGAAATATTATAAAAAAATAGTAAAAAAGCAATCCAATAACATAAGAAAAAAAAAAAAAAAAACAAAATATCGTACATCATTTTCATACATACCGACAAAAAATAAAACATTAGAAAAAGAAAACATACACATAGTTTACAACAACAACAAAAAACTTAAACAAATTCTCGGCTCAACCAAAGACGAAACACCAACAAGTGAGAAAAGTGGCATATATGAAATCAGCTGTGAGGATTGCAACAAAAAATACATAGGCCAAACGAAACGGAGCATCAAAACAAGATTCAAAGAACATATTAACTGCATAAAAAACAAACAAGTTAAGCGTTCTTCGGTCGCTGCACACGTTTTCGCATCATGTGACAACAATGAACCCCCACATAACATTGGCCCATTCGAAGAGAGCGCCCGTTTGCTAAAAATGGTACAAAATCCAAGAACCCGTTACCATTACAACATTACCACTCTACCCGATACCCTTTGCCGGCTACCCACTACCCGTAATCTGTTATCCGCTACGTGCTACATTTCACTGCCCCCCGCTATCCTGTATCCGCGCTAGACCCTTAACAGCTATCCGCTGCACTGGCTATTTCTTATGGAGGATAAAAATTTAGATGTTAATGTATTTTTAAATTCAACCACCCTTAACACTTAGGTGTGTAAAAATTTGTTATGAACCTGTTCTCATATCTGCTGAATATACAAAACAAATTTTCATCAAAATCGGTCAAGCCGTTACGGATTAGTATAAACACTAAAACTTATATAAATATTAGATAAAACGTATGCTTGCTGGGGCACTTGGCACTTGGTTCTATTTGCTTCGATTGACAGATCTTCTTTCGAGTTGTTAAAGCTTCATAATGTCATGATAATTTGTTTGTAAATAATATATCTCCAACTCCAAGGTATCTTCTTATGGCAAACAATTTTAGCTTCTGCAACTGCCATATTTCAAATACTCGTAGGCATGTTTTCCCAGCGTTACTTGGGCTTATAGTCCTTTCATGCAGGAATTCGGAGGCTTAGAAGCTCATAATTGAGTACATGAAAAGTTACAAAACCTTTCAGGTTTTCCCCAGTTTGTTTGGTATCGATGACGATGAAATAATAAATTCTCCAAACCAAAAACTCTTTCCCCCTGTTCGGAGTAGCTTTGAAGATGAAATTACTGTTCAAAAAATGACTTACCCGGATTGATTAAAACCACTTATGTAGGGTTATCCATGTTTGAAATTTATGGCCCCAAGTTAATCCTGTGGATGTAAGAAAAAACAATCATACCCAAAGACGGACGGGATCGCCCGACCCACATTTTTCTCACATTAGACGATATTCTCTTTGATCTATATTTTTTAACGAATGGAAAACTTGGCTTCATAATTCCTAATATAGTCGCTAGTAAAAATTGCATGTCATACATTTTATATAACATAATTTGAGTTTTAGCTTTATCAATTTTAGGACAACACGGAGCAGGTTCATTTATCTTATGGTTTTTCATTAACATACATCTTTTTTTGTAACGCTTCTGTTTGAATCTTAGTTTAAACATTTTTCCTTAGGCTTCTAAAGTCTTCCATTTTTTTCATGTTTACAAGTTTTATTGTGGAACGGACAAGAATTTGTAGTTTTATGTTTTGAAAAAGATCAATCAGTAGCAAGACCCAATTGTACACTATTTTCATGCCTACGGGTTTGTTACCAAACACACTTTGGCACATTAAAACAAATTTTTTCATTACTCATAAGTCACCCATTCAAGAACACACACTTTTTATTTAAAATGCATAATGAAGTGGAAGTAACGACCAGCAAAACCATTTACAATTAACAATCCCTTAGGCCGGTTGTTATAGTTGTCTCCATAGTTTAACGGCAGCGTTCCAAATCATATTTAATTAAGGGTCAAATTCCAACCTCTTTAACTGTCGATGCAAGCGATTTTATTGTTTTCAAGATAATGTCCAGTCGGACACCATATCCATTCAAGGTACGGGTACCAAATCAACTTAACTACTTTGAACCTTCTTGCTCTTGTTTGATCTTTGGCCAGCAAGACCACATCCACACCCACCACTCCTAAATAATATTTGTTTTTGTCTTTTTTTATGTTGCACATGCTTGTGGTGATTATTTATTACACAATCATGGTTTTGTGTGTCGCAGTGACACAAAAATCGATAAACAAATTTTTATCAAAATGACATTAATTCCAATTTCCATAATTCAAATTCACAATCCGGTGAACTGGACAGCTTAAATTTGTAAGTTTGTCAAAGTCCCACAACATTGTTGCAGCAACAGCAGCAACGCACCGAACATTTTTGTTTCTTGACGAAGATCAAGCCAGACTGAATAATTCTATAACAGGAGGCATGTTGTTTTAGCACTTTGATTCCGTTTTCCATACATTTAATGGAGCTGTCACAAGAACAAGACTGGTGGCAAGTCAAGATTTAAATACGATACACTTGTGTGGGATGTGATTAAGTCCCGCGGGTTTTGCATGTCAAAATGGTCGCATATTGATACTGATACCCCTAATCCGGTTTGGTATAGTGTCCTTTTAACAGAGAACAAAAACTATTAGGCACACAAAATGTCGGGTTCGTTGTAAATTCTCAAAATGTGCTGATTCTATTTCCACAGTTTAATTGTATGTATAAATTTGTAAGCAAACTGAAAATACAAAATTCTTGCATTCGAGGTCCATATTTAAGCAAAAGTGCACCTAAAACAATTAGCCGAGTAAGACTGATACAAATCGGTAAATAAATTAAGTGCTGGACACAAACTGTTTCAAGCACCAACATCCAACAACTCGCACAATAAGTGTTCCATAAAATTAAATCAAGACAAAAATCTTGAAGTTCCAGGAGCCAGTCGAGTCAGCCCCAAGACTACAAAATACCTCCCGAGCAACGCGCATTACATAAAAAAAAAAACGAAGATACAAATCGGAATTTGAGTTATGTAAATTTTGCATTAACTTTATAAGTGACTTTGTTTTTTTTTTTTTTTTTTTTTTCCCCAAAGATACAATCAACTCTGGAAATATAATTATGGGTGGTTTTCCTCTTATCCTTTTTTGTTTGCGAGGAAAAAAATGCACACTCGACTGGTGGTGTGCCAGAAGTTCCAAAGTCCAGACAAGAGAACTCAAGAAGCTCCGATAGATGTAGAGTTAAGGTATTTTGTCGTATCGCAGTCATCCTCGTTTGGCCTTAATGTCGGATGCGTTGTGTCGATTTATTTGTACCAAGTGACTTCGAACTTGGGAATTGCGGGAGATGCAACAGCAAGCAGACACCACATTCCACATATCCAATTTCAATGAAACTCCTAACTGAGAGTGCGTAGCTCACAGCACTTAACTAAATTATATGCGAGAACTTATGTACGTTGTCATCTGAAGGTGACAATATTAATTTATGAGGTTTAATTCTCAGATTTATATCTTTGTTCGCGCTAACGATATCTATTTATGACTTATTCAGGAATTACACTGGGGAAGTTTTATTGCCGGTGATTATGTATCAACGTCTGGTTTCTTGTGTAAAAGGATCACGCGGGTGCTAAAGGCAGTTACAATCTACAAATGAGGGCTGAATGCGGCTATTATCGTTAAAATAAAACGGTGTGAAGACACTGATTGAGCTTCCACTTAAGTGTGCATCGAACGTTAAAGTCATTAATAAGTTGAAGGTGGAGTAAGAATGAGTTTTATGGAGGCACGTTTTTTTCTTCAGGTTTTAATTTTTCAGGAGCTTTTTTTATTTCCTGTTTTATTTGAAATTAACCGAAGAAATACATAAAAAAGAAAATAGCATTGCAACTTTTGGTATTGCTCACCAAGGCATTGAAAAACCGATGGCTTTCATTTCCTTTTTTTACATTTGCCAGATATCAAGAAAGGAGATCACCTGGACTGCACCAACTACATAGCTATAAGTCTCGTAAACATCGCTTAAAAGATCTTATCTGCTGTGCTGTGTGAATACGTTTGAAGCCTTTCCCTCAACCTGATAGGTCCTTATCAGTGTGGCTTCAGACCCGGAAAGTCCACCATCGATCAAATATTCACACTACGGCAGATCTAGGAGAAGACCCAGGAATTTCAAATCGATACCTACCACCTTTCCATCGATTTCAAGGCCGCGTATGACAGGTTCTATTGAGGCCTATATAAATAGAGCAATGTCTGGTTTGGCATTCCAGAAAAACTCGTCCTTCTGTGTAAGATGACAATTGAAAGGTTTTAGACAGATGCGTTGTCATGCGATTTCTTCAATATCATTCTTGAAAAGATTGTGCAAACCTTCAGCGTCAACACCAGAGGCAAATTATTTCAAAAGCTCGTCCAGCTACTGGGATACGCAGACGACATTGATATAATTGGAAGAACACAGCGTGAGTCACTGGAGCGTTTGTGACCCTTGAGACGGAGGCCAGGAAGATGGATCTAGCGGTTTAGGACTTTGTCCAGCTAGGATCCGCTATAAACTCAGACAACTACACCAGCGGTGAAATCAAACGAAGAATCACTCTTGCCAATCGCTGCTTCTTCGGACTTAGACGGCAATTTAGTAGTAAAGTCCTCTACTAATGTATGGGGGCAGATACATTAACCATGACAACATTGGATGAAAACACTTTGGGCTGCTTCGAGAAAAAAATTCCTCGAGTGATTTTTGGTCCAGTCTGCATAAATAGAGAATGGATATGAAGATTGAACTAAGAACTGTACTTGCTGTCCAGCGACACTGACCTCCCCACAAAAGTTGAGGTCCAAGGACTTAGATGGTTGGGTCATGTATACCGAATGGAAAATAATGCTCCGGCTCGTAGAGTCTTCGAATCCAACCCGGAAGGACGCCGTTGAATAGGAAGACTGCGATTCAGGTGCGTGCGAAACTGGAGACAGCTAGCTAGGGGCCGAGCTGGCTGGAGACGTTTGTTCGATGAGGCCCTGGTCCGACCTGGACTGTAGCTCCACCATAAGAAGAAGAAGAAGATGATACAAGAGTAGACATGTGCAATAAAAAGAAACATACTGCATTCCTGAAAATATGACCGGCAACAACTTTTTCCTATGTTCAACTATCAACTTGTGTCTATCAACTCAAACTGTCACCTCAACTGAAGATTGGATCTCAACTGAATGAGGAATGAATTCTCTAAGTGCAAGCAAAGGAAGGCAATGGGGATCTATATATGACTACTCAATCTTCGTACACGAAAGCCGAATGAAGAATTCATGAGAATAATTGAATAGTGGCGTTTCGTTTGGCAATTGTAAAGAAAAGAACGTTATGTTGCGTAATGTGACTATAAACGGAAATTCTAGTACCAATATGGATAAAACACAAACATGCTGTAGCTTCGTCTTCACCTACTTATCGATGCACATTCTTCGAGCTTGTTTTGAATGACACTTCTCCCACCAACATCGTCACCCCTCCAAAAACAAATGAATTTTGTTTGTAGACTTTTGTTACAGCTGCTGAGCTCTCAGACAAAGCAAAAGTTCAACATATTTGAACTGTAACTTGCGTTTGGAGTCACACTACGTAACGTTTGAATTGTTTTCGTCGTACACGGTTCGTAACAAAAGAAAAAAAATTAAGGGTTTCAAATTGCATTTGCGCAGCAGCTCAAAACAGTCGTTTACATGATTGGGGAAATTCGGTGTGGCTTTTGCGGTGGCTCCATTTTCTAATTGCGATGCCACCAATCTACTGCCGTTCTCAGTAAATGCCTTTCCTCATCGGCAATTACCTACCTGTGGATCTTCCAAATCCCCAAAATCTGCGTTTTTCTATATTAACACAGCTGCGTATCCAAGTCAGAAAAGATGATTTTTCGACCAAAGTCTCTGTCCAATCGAAGTTGGTATACCGACTGCGACGCAATAACGAAGCGGATGATCATGTGCCGACTAATCGACGCTTCATTCGGGCCAAATCTCTATTCACAGCTGCTCAGTTACGATTACGATACACATTAGCAGCAGAATGACAGTGGTGCTTTTACTATAGCCTCGAGAAGGATGTGAAGAAGATGGAATATTATTTTCTTAAAAATTACTTAACCCACTCAAGATTCCATTTAATTAATTTAAATTTATCTCATTACCATTTTATCTCTTCCTTATTGTTGGCATAAGTGAACATCGTAAAACCGAATTTTTAACTGAGCAATAGTTCGATTCCAAATCAGGACCCATTAGGTTCTCGATAACCCATTATTCCATCTAAGAGCTTCTGATTAAAATATCAAATTGAGCATCAACAATCTTCATATAAATACTCTAATTAATTGAGCCTCTCTAAATAAATAACTTTACGAGCAAAAAAATAAACAGATGGGACTCTTCAGTGCACGTAATCTAACCATAAACTGTCACTCAAAGCAGTTCTACTCTATCCACATCAATTTCAATCTCTAACTGCAAATTGTTTGGATTTTAAAAGGTGCATCATTCGGCAGCAGTGGTGGCGGTGCCTTTTAATTCAGACATCAATTGACCGTCATTTCCCTTGTGATTAAGCAATTTTCTTCCATTCACTTGGCTACTCTACTCGTATAGGTATCCCGTCAAATGATGCACTTCTGCATCCAAGATTTCTGACCATCATTTTCGAATAGCAGCACGATCGACCGAATGACTATAGCTCCTAGTTTTTGCAATAATAATGAAATCCTTCTCAAGATAATATTCCAGAGGTAAACAATTTAATTGACAGTTTCAAACCGAGATCAAGACAACATCGCCGAAGATGACGAGCAGAGTCTTTCGTTGACACTGCATGATCTAGCGTCCTTTAAATCTACGACTGATGAATTAGTCTTGGCGTAATTGCCACACGGCATGCATACGTAATGGCATTGACACTTTTAATCGCCCAATATCATCAATTCTTTTCATCTTCGTCTGTGTGTCTGTCTGTCTTTGCATTGCGTTCGTCCACCTGCATGATGCATGGATCCCCAACACGTTCGGTGTCCATATGATGGCTGATGAGTAAAGTGGAAGCGATCACCAATTATCCTGCAAAACTATTTACAGACACTTCTTCAACTGGTTTCTCAGGAGAGACTCCAAAGCGGAATTAGTTTTTAACGTCATTTCAAACATTTGCTTGGACATTAACACATTTGCGTTATGATTTTTCATCATTACTGGGACCTTGCACGATCGGTTGTTCCAAACAACAGGTTTCAATCAAAGTGGTGGGTTGCTGTCAGTTAAGTTTCACAACACTAGACAAAGACAGTATGTATTTGCAGGGTTCATAGTCGTACAGCCATTGTGCAACATGATAGCTGGCAACGCGGCAGTCATATAGTCAGCAGCAAACTGTCACAAGTGTTTCCACTTTTGCCATGTAAGGATGGCTAATTGTCAGACTTTCAATCCAATGAAGCTGTTCGAAAAGTGTTTTGATGCCTTCTGCTGGAGCAGTTACTATGTGCTCAAGTCCTCTTTGCTCGAGCACTCTATGATCTGACGTGTGTAATTAAAGTTGTACGTCAGAGCATCTGCTCCGTGTTGTCATTCTTTCTGTTTCATGTTTATTGAAACGACATTATAGATCACTGCGAGTGAATCCCCCGACGCACGACGACAACTGTGACTGTCACAGTCAGCTTTGTAAATCTTTGGAACTGCGAGGTAAAGACGCACTTCGAAGCTAATGAAGTTATTAAAGCATTGTTCTGGCGCTGCTGGACTGGTACTCGCTAAATGGTCACTCGCTGCACATCGACATTGGTTTATAATTGCCTGTAGCAGGAGTGATTTATAGCGTTTTTTTTCTTCATCGATGACATCCAGAACGAAGAGTGGTTTAAACAAACAGTCGTCATGACAGTTGGGGTGTATGACAATCACCTCGAAGAGAAGTAAAAAGAACAGACATTGTCATCATTGTCAGTCTTTGATTTCTATAGCGGATTAACACCACAATTCAAGGAATGTGAGTTCTTCTATCGAGATGATTAAAAATGAAACATGCTCTTCATTGTTAGTCCAGAATAGTGGTTTTTGTCTTTTTTTGGTCGAAGGCACAAGGTGGAGCACGAAAAAAAATTCCATATTTCTAAAGGAAAACAAGATATGCATTCCAGGTTTTCCGTCCGAAGCAAAAAGTTGAAAAGTTTGAAAAGTCTGCTACGAATGGAACGCAAGCATCTGCAACTTGCTGTAGCTTGCCGTTTAATTTTATCAAATCAGGCAGTTTTTTTTGTGTTGAAAGAAATTATACAATGTCTTGATATCGTTTATGAAATCTTTGAATTGTTTGGTAATAATTTTTCTTAAATGGCACAGAAGAGTGATAGGACTACAAGTTGTTAAGAATTCTTGATCAAGATGGACCTGGTCAGTTTTAATTACTCTGCGTTCATGGGCAAATAAGTTGATGACGGATTGACAGACTTGTGTGATTGGCTTGAAGGTTTGAATGGTATACTCATAAAAATATGTAATGAGCAGCTGTCTATCATAGAGTCTCGATGAAAAAAATAGTATTTAACATAAGACAACTAAATATCAACAAAAATAACTCATCTGTTGGTTATTAATGTAAATTCTGGACTTGTTGTTGCTTTTATGGCAACAAGTTATGCGAAGAGGAATCAATCATTATCAATATCTCAATTTCCAAGAATTAAATTTTATGTTTTTGTAGTGAGTCCGGCTGGAATTATTCTTTCGACGACGACTTAGAAAACTGGTAGGCAAGGAACATATCTACATCACAAAACATACAGATCAAAATCTCTTTTTTTCTAACCGGTAATCCATTTTGCGGTTTCAAAAGTATAGGGCTGGAATTCGACATCTGTTAAATTAAGTTGTTAAACCAATTTTTATTTTTCACTTGAAAGTTTGACGTATACGAAAATGGATCGCTTAACTATCGCACAACGCATACAAATTGTTAAAACCTACTACCAAAAATGGTGATTCTGCTACAGTCACATATCGTGCTTTAAGTGGAGATTATGGTTTACATAATCGTCCAACTACGCAAGCATTTGGCAAAATTGTGAAGAAATTTGAAGAGACTGGATTGGTTACCGATATTGCAAGGCCTGGTACCTCATCGTTTCGCTCGTACCACTGAAAATATCGCTGCTGTAAGTGAAAGTGTTTCCTAAGACCAGAATGTGTCGATTCCTCGTCGTTCTCAGGAATTAGGACTGTCTTACGGCACATTATGGCGTATTTTGCATTTGGATCTACACCTACACCATATAAAGTCCAGATCAGACAACAACTGAAGCCAGCTGACCACTCATAACGTCGAAGATTCGTCGAATGGGTGCTTGAACAACAGACGGTGGACGACTTTTTTTAAACAAAATTTTCTTCAGCGATGAAGCACATTTTCACTCGGTGGTTATGTTGATATCCAAAGTGGTCGAACATCCACAAAGAGTCACTCTTAAGTGCGTTCTTTGGTCCAGAGGTGTGATTGGACCTTATAAATAGAGTGGCACGAAAGCTCTTGTAGAGCCAAGGCCTAAGTGGCTTATCTCATCAATAATTCTCTGAGTGCGTGTGAAGAATTTAGGGGACCTACGAACACCAAAATCGAGAAGCACTTTTTCATGACTGATTGAAACTCTTGGAAGTTTTGTCAATTCTTCAAAAAAGGCAGTACCCGTGAAACATGAAATAGAAACTTAATGGGCACAAGTAAGACTCAAACCCACGACGCGACCTTCTGCTTAGCAGTCAATGCACCTAACCACTAAGCCCCGGGCACTTGCGATTGGACCTTACCTCTTCGAAAGCGACGATGGAACGAATGTCACCGTCAATTCGGAGCGTTATGGTCATATGAAAACCGACTTTTTGTGCCTGCTATTGAAAAATACGACATGGAGAATATGTGGTTTCAAAAAGGCGGTTCCACATGCCACACAAATCGACACAACAATATCGCTTTATCGCCACTTAATTTCTCGTCGTGGCGATATCAACTAGCCACCAAGATACCGCTGGACTGTTTTTTGTGTCTGGCTACGTAAAAGACCGTGTTTATGCAGACAAACTTTTAACTCTTAAAAACAAACATTTTTCGAGTTATGGCTGAGATACCGCCCAATATATGTGTCAAAAAGTTGTCCAAAACTGTCTCAAAAGAATCAATGCTTGCAACATTTTGCGTGGTGTCAACGTTCAAACTTAATAAGAGAAATATCATGAAAAAATATTTTATATGTACAGTGCCTTGCATAAGTATAACCGCACCCGGAAAAATGCATTTAAAAGAAAACATACAAAAGGAGTGACTCCTTAATACTTTTTTATTGGGTTGCATCACTGATCAAGCAAATTGAGAAGAAAATAAAGTACCGTTATTTCCTCTCCTGGTGTTTAAAAATTAAAAACAGATTTTGATGTATTGCAAAAATATAACCGCACAATGCAAATCTCTTTGAAGCTGCATTCAGTCAAGTGCTTTCAAATAAAAAACAACAATGCCACTCGGTACGCATTTAAGCGAAATTGAAAAAGGCAAAATCTTGGCTTTTCGTTCAAGCGGCCTAAGTCTTAGGACGAATTTCACGATCGGATCGTGTCGTTCGAAATTTTTTAAGACATCCAGAATTTTATGGGACAAAAATAAGACCTGGGCGTCCTCAGAAGCTGACACGTCGCGACAAGAGGCGTTTAATCAATGCTGCGTCCAATTCGGTGCATTCTTTGCCGGAATTTCGTAACGAATTGGGTTTAGGAGTTTCGGTTTCAACCGTTTCTCGTGCTTTAAAAAACAGTGGAGTGATTGTTCGGGGAAAAATGGTGCCAGCTCCAAATTTAACTGCAGCCCAAAAACAAAAAAGATTGGAATTTGCCCGCCAAAACATAAATCGGGATTGGAAAACTGTAAGTGACTTTCTATTAATCTACACTAAAATCTCGTTATTCCAAATGGCATACTGTAATAAATGTTTTTTATTAGGTTATTTTTAGTGATGAAAAAAAGTTTAATCTCGATGGACCAGATGGTATTAGCGGATATTGGCACGATTTGAGGAAAGAGAAAAAGTTGTTTTCCAAGAGGAACTTTGGTAATGGCAGCTGTATGGTTTGTGGGGCCTTCTGCGAGCGTGGCACTTGCCTTCACCTCTACCAGAATGAATAGTTCCGACTACACTTCCATCGTTGAGGAGAATTTGGTACCTTATTTAAGACGATTCGCCGAGTTCAGCATGTCTTCCAGCAAGATAATGCCCCATTCATGTAAGTCGTCAAAGTTTGGATTGGTTCGAATCGAAAAACATTAATTTGATGGAATGGCCACCACATTCTCCAGATTGCAACCCCATCGAAAATCTTTGGGGAATTATAACTCGCTGAGCTGCGAGAGGCAGTTGTGACAGAATGGAATGCCTTAGACGACTCCATATTGAAAAATCTAGTTAATAGTATGCCAAAAAGAATTCTAAGATTGGTGGAAAATAGAGGCAACAAAATTGCATATTAATTTTTTGTTAAAAATGAACTTAAAGGAGTCACTCCGATTGTAGGTTTTCTTTTAAATGCATTTTTCAAGGCACTGTATTTTATTAACGTTTACTTTTGAAACTGCAAAATGGAAAATGGAAATCCGGTTAGAACTGTACAAAATAATGGTACATTACCTACCCTTTGTTGAGAAATAATAAATTAATGAAATTGTTTTTCTGTTTGGAAATAACAAAAAATCGAAAAATGCAATTGCATGGGCAATTGAAAAAAGAATTTTCTTGCTTCGTTCTCCACGATTCTCATCATTTCGTGTCTCATAAAATCAAAATCATCAAAAAGAGTCCATAACCCAAATCAAATGCTTACATTCTAATAAAATATCAGAACAAGTTTTCTACAAAGTAAGTCACTTCGTAAAAAATTTGTTTGGTTAAAAAAGTTGATTCCCATTCTCACTGCTGTCAAAAAGATATTGCTAATCTCTTGAACCTATAAACCACAGGACCTGAAATCAAAATGAAAATTACAAACATGTATTTTTTTTATAAGTGCTGTTTTCTTTTCGTGTGGGATTTTTAACTCTTTGCGAAAACATATCGCAGTTAAGCGCGAATCATTTTGCAATCAAAATCATAATATCTTACAATGAATAAAAAAATTTAATAACTCTTTTAACGATAAAATTCTCATAAAACCGATGCTGGTAAGGTCGGCTTTACATGAACAACTAGTGCGGTTTATGATGTCTTAATTGACAGAGACCAAGTTCGAACCTGATTGTCAATTGGAAATTAGTCCTTATAAATATTTTCAATTCATTAAATTACAAATAAAATTGTTAAAACATTAAAATTGGTCATAAATATAAGAAAAAGGCACATTTATGATTACATTTGGGGCCATAAAGAGACTTCAATTAAACGACTTTTACTCATTTATGGCTATTTTAACTTTTAATGATGATTTCATTGCGATTTCATGATTGCCATAATCCAATATTAAAACTTTTTATAATCATATAGCCATCATTTAAAAGTTGAATTTTGTACAGAAAAAAATTGTTGTTTAATGTCTTAATACGGAACTGGGAGTAAGGCATCTGTGGATGTGAATTTACAAGTTGAAAGACCTCAAACTCTGCTAACATTTACTCAAACTTAATGCATTGGACACTTGATTAATAGCAGACCCTACAAAGTGACAGTAACTTGCAGTTACCAACAGACTGAATGTCAACAAACAAAAGATTACAAATGTCCATCTTGTCACACCAATCTAATCATGTCAATTTCTTGATCTTGACGAATTTATGTTGCTCATTTAATTATTTAATTAACCGTCAAAAATATGTCAAATTAATTCTCCGATTTGTCTGTTTGTTACGTGTCCAATATATAGCATGAGATATGTTTGATTTCTTCCTTTCAATTTTGAAATCAAAGGCAATTGTTGATATTGCCGCGACTAACTGCCAGCATAGTGTCCAGTTCGGTCCCTGCAGGAATAGAAGCAGCATCGAATGCAATATACCGACATGTCCATGAAGATGAATCAATGATCTTGCCGGTTTTGTTTGATTTCTGGGTTTGGCTGGCGCGCGCCGAGCGCTTCTATACGACTATACGTGAATGAAGGTTGCACAGCGTGCTATGAACATTTCGATGGTTAATATGTATTTCAGGCGCCAGAAGTCGATTCATTTGTGATACCATCAGTGTCTTCTAATTGTAAGAACTTTTGAAAAGAAAGACGTTTTTGTGATGACGACGGTTCGATTATACATTGTATCGATTTGTGTCACATTGACATGGCATACAGATCATCATTCGTCATTCTTTTATTGTGAATAAAAATTTCTAACAGTTCACTAATCTTTTTTAAACAAATTGAGAAACAAAAAATCGAGCAGATTGTTACCTGTAAGAAAATTATATTGCAAAGTTGACACAATTTGAAAGCCTGACCTCTAAATATATTTGTGCTCACTTGTCGATAGAAGGCTTCAAGCCCTTTTTTTTATGCATCACTTGACATGAATCGCCTTGTTATAAGTTAGTAGCAACCAATTTAAAAGTAAGTTAAGAAAAAATAGTACGTATACGCCACAGTGATCTTTTTAAAGTATACTGCAGTGGTGTTTGGATAACGTTGATGTTTAATGACTCATGCTTCATGTCAAATATAATTACGCAAGAATACAGGCTTATAAGTTTAATAAGGCTCTCTGTAATTGATAGCTGTAACATCTGCAACACAACAAGCGGTCCCGTCATTAGTTGAAAACAAAAAAAAAATTTAACCAACGATGATTGAATATTGTTCCGCTAAGTACAGTTCACTACGTATTTTTTTTCCCGAACTTCGGAAGATAGCTGTTCACTCGTGTTTATATAAATCTCCAGTCCGAAAGTTTAACACAGTTGAAA
>CAKKXW010000166.1:0-46940 GCA_920937365.1 Sphaerophoria rueppellii | reverse complement strand
TCTCTTCTCTTTTTCAATATTTTTTTCTGTCTTACTATCCTGTTCTCTCTTCAATATGGTTCGCTCCTTCTTCTCTAGCTCTCGGTTAACTTCCCTGGTTTGTTGTTCCTCAGTTTCCTCCTCTACTGGGGATTCTGTTGAGCACCCGAACGCGAGGTCCCCAGACCCTTCGCGTTCCTGGCCCCGTTTCCCGGATGACACTTGGGACAGCATGGAGTCTTCACCCCCTCCAACCCGCAACGGTAGCAAAACAAGTTTCGCACCTCGGCTTCGCAATCGAAGTATGTATGGCCCTGCACCCTGCAGTTCCAACACACCAGAGCGGACGCGTTAGCATATTTCCTGGGAGGTACACTTGCACGCGCAGTCCCGAATTGGTACGCTGCAACTTGCTCGTCGGAGGGATCCTCAATGGGATCGTCGAACTCTAGCTCGTTAGCAGCGTACTTCGGATAGGGTTTTGACGTCTGTCGCGGCACTTCTCTCCTCGGAAATGCTGCCTCCGCTTCCATACAAGCCGTCCGAAGCTGATCCAAGGAGAAGATTTGCTGAGGATACACCAGCCTACCTATCCTTTCATTGAGGTTACGCTTGAGTATCCTCACCATCTCTATTTCCGGGATTTGGACTCTCAACTGGAACCTCATCTTGTTGATGGCCCCAAAGAACTCCTCGCTGCTCTCCCAAGAACTCTGCCTACGATCCATTATGTCTCGGAGGATTTCATAGTCGGACCGCGTATTGCGATACCGCCTAAGAAACGCCTCCTTGAGCCTGGGCCAGTCTGGTCTTGGACAGTCTCGCTGAAACTGCCAGAACCACTCGTAGGCTGAATCCTTGAGGAGCAGGTGGAAGTCCCTCAAGACCTCAATCCATGGGCAACCATACTGCCTCTGGAGAGTCTCCAGCCGAAAGACAAAATCCTCCGCAGTCATCGTCGAAGTCACCCCGTCAAACTTGAGACCCCACTTGTCGACGTGGATAGGTGGCCTAAACGTCGACTGTGGAACCGGACTCGGATACATCGGCCAATCATACGGACCTGGATTGCCATATGGCGGTCCGGAGTAATGTAACTCGTGTGGAGTTGGCTGATGGTTTCGAGTCCCGTTTGGAGCCCCAACAAAGTCGTTGTGCCTCCGACGATGTTGCGGATTTATCGGGACGAACGCATTTCTCCCTGGATGAGCCCGAACGCCTTGGTACTCTTGTGAGGGACCTGCCGGAACAGGGTCATCCGAGGGTCGGACCTGCCTCGGTACCGCACCGGTCGAAGAAGGTGCTGCCGGACCTAAGTTTAAATTTTGAAGGAACCCACTTAACTGGTCCTTAATTTCTTTTTGTAGGGTGGCCGAAATATCGGCCTTCAACGCTTGTCGGCAGGACTCCATGCCATCCACAAGCGTCTCTCTTATGTAAGCCTTCAATTCGGGCGTTACTATTTCATTTTCCATTCGAGGAGGAAACTGAGCCAAACTGTTCAGAATGTCCCTGTAGCCCCCTTGGTTTGGGTCTGAAGTGGGTCGCTCACGAGTCCCAGGCCTTACGGTTCGATTGAGCGAGGCGTCTCCCCCGACAGCTCCCCTACCGCTGAGTTCGCTATAGGAAGGCGCCGATAGAGATTCCTCACTCTCCCTAATGTTATCTCCCGGGATCCCTGAGCTACCCACGGGGACCATAGACTCAGATCGAGCCCGACGATCGGAGATGAGGGGTGAGTGCATCACTCGATGTCGGCTGGCAGGGTCTAAATTTTGGGTGGCGGACCTAGTCAACCTACGTGACTCCTCGATCTCGGCGTCTCTAATCAACTTGTTGATGCGCTCCTCTTCTTCTTTGTTGGAGTACGCCATTTTTGTATTTAGTTAAAAAAAACAAGAAGCAACAGACTGACAGAAATTATACAACAAAAACAGTGACGAGAGGCAAAGGCAATAAAAAAAAAACCCTAAACGAAATGTATATATATATAAAAACGAGTAAATTGAAAAAATAAATATGTAAGAAAAATTATAAATGTATATATAAAAATAAATAAATAAATAAACAAAACCCGACACCAAAATAAATAAATATAACAAAAAAAAACAACTGTATAAATAAATAAATATTAAATAAATAAATAAATAAATAAATATATAAATAAATAAATAAATAAATAAATATATAAACAAAAACACGTTAATAAATATACAAGATAAATAACAAAAAAATAATAAATAAATAAATAATTAACTAACATACAAAATATTACTAACCTAACAAATAAATAAATAATAAATTAATAATTATATAACACTTAAAATAAATAATAAATAAACAAAACTAACAAATAAACCTAACACTAACACAAACTCCTAACACTAACTATCTATTTCCTAATTCCTAATAAACTAAAGCTTAAAATGATTTTTCGTTTATCGAAAAACACTAAACTAATGAAATCTATTAGAAATTATATTTATTTTAAATATCCTACTTAGAATTTTGGTCAAATCCAAAAACTATTAGGATTCAAAAAAAAAAAAAATCAAAAGATTAACAAAAAAAAATAAATAACAAAAAAAAAAAATACACTAACAAAAGCTTCAACAAAGAGTTTTTTTTCTAATATAAGCATACGGGGTGCTGGCGGTGGCTTTCTGTTTTTCAGGCGAGAATGTGTGAGCCTTCTCACGACCATCTTTAAATAACAAGGACGTCAGACGGACTTACGGACCCCTCTGACGTAAAGATAATTTAAGGAATGTTGAAAACACTAACAAAATACATTACAATGTTTCCCTCATCGTTCCCGCAATTCCATTCGGTCTCATGGACCTTGCTGGAAGACATGAAAAGATAAGGTAAACGAAAACAAATAGAATTGGCGTGGAGCAACGATGTCCGACGTGAAGTCAGACACGGACACCACGACCAAGTATCAAGACGCACTAAAGGGATGGAAAATGAAAATTAAGAAATAGAAAAGTAAAAAGTATATAAAGGATGGGAAAAAGGATGAACAAAACAAATAGTGAATGCTGCCACCGCTACAGGACTCCGAAAGATCACGTCGCAATACACCTAGGTACGTCAGAGACCTTCCTGGTGCAGACATACGTGTCTTTCAAAGGTCTGCAACAGCCACAGACAACACTAACACACATGAACCGCTGTCACTGTGAATTTTCAAAGACTCGTCGCAATTTATCTAGGTCCGCCTGTGGCCTTCCTGATAAAGACTTACGAGTTTTAAAAATTCACAGTAAGTTTGGTTCCAACTTACACAACATAAAAAAACTGAAACTAAGACATAAATCCTTAAGCGAAACTGCTCAAGACGTTGGGCGCCAATTTGTTGCGAGGCAAGAGGAGGGGAGCTTTGGGAAAATCTGACAAGTCAGATTTGGAAGAGGAAGGAAACTAGGAATGGGATACTAGGGTCGGAAAAGGAAAGAATGCTAAGTTCCGGGGACGCGGCCTGCTTGCGGTGCACGGCGTCAGCTCGTCGGACGGGGGGGGATCTTGCCCCCGAAACCTAACCTCACCTGCAAACAAATACACATATCAGGCCTAAACACTCAAGGGAAAAATCGGACTAGGAATTGACGGACGGACTACCTCTACGTCAGAGGCACTGCTGGTGTTAGTGCAGTGAGGCCATTACCCTCCCTACCATAGGAATCTTCGGCCATTTTTAGATTCCCCCAAGATGGTAGATGGTCGGCTTCGACTCACCACATCCTCACCTGTCAAAAAAACTTCAACCACTTTGGGCACCCCCTAGGAATACAATTCTTATTCCATGTTGTTTCGTTGCGAAACAACAAGAAAACACAAAAATAACAGTTATTTACCAATTTAATTTACAAAATAATCGTTCACATATTCGGATTATCTGTTTCTTTAACTAAATTAAGAAAGAAGGATCGTTTTTCCCAATTGAACCTTAATTTAAAAATTATCTAAGCTTTGTTTGCTGAGGCACCTGGTTGGGGTTTCGTGCCTTGAAGACAAAAGAAAAACAAAAATTCAAAAAAAATAACGCGAAAAAAAAACACAATCCTACCTCAAAGAGCTCTCTGACGGCGGAGTATATGGCATACAAAAAAGAGCACTAAAAATCGACAAAAAAACAAGTGGGAAAAAACCCTAAACCTTACAAAGTAACTGATAACTAACTGAATAACACCAAATAAACAATTAAGAGAAATAAAAAAAAACAAAGTAAATAAAGTAATAGATAAAATAAAACAATAAAATAAGTAGATAAATCAATAAATAACTAATCAATAAATAAAAATAAATAACAAAATCAATAAGTAAATAAATAAAATACATAACATAATACTAAAAAAGACAAACACGAACACAACGTAATTTTTGAGTATATTTTTTGTTCTATAATATTTCTTCCAAAGATAAGGCAAAATAGAACGCACCCACCGGTTTCGGCTGTTGGCTATATTTGACAGCGTGGGGTCGCTGTGGCCTTACTTGGGCGTCTTTGTTCGTTGCCATCATGTGCTGTTCGCAGAGGATTCCGGCTAAACCTCACAATAAAAACTTGCTGACAAAAAAAAGAAATAATGTTCACGAAACGCGGCCCACTAAATGGGTCCGCGCTGCAGCCCTTCGAATTGAGTTTCCACACTCCACTCGTTGCCACTGTGTTTTCTTCTATTTTCTTTTCTTCTACGTGGGCTCTTCCTGATTTATAACGCTTTGGTCTTCGTTTACCAAGTTTATTTTTTTGTCAATAGTTTTATTTTTTTGCTATCAGGGGGCCACTTTTTGTATATTTGTTTTTAGTTTCGGTTTTTTTTTCCTTTTGTGTTTTTCCATGAATTTTAAGTTAACGTGTTTTGTTCCTTGTTTTTCTGTTTTTTTTTTTTACGAGCCACACCACATAAAAAAAATCGAGTACTCGTCGTCTCGATAGTCTTTTCACAATTGTATTCCCGTGCCGACATCTGTCATATCAGACAACTCCTCCCAATCCCCGATCAAAAGAGCGTGGATCTCAGATCTTTTTGTGTCCCCATCAATCCGACTCTTTCGATCTATGCGCCACCCTACTAGCAAGCAGCGAAAGCTATTGTTTTTGCATGAGGTTTTATATTGAACAAGAATGAAGCAGAGTAAATTGAACGTCCAATCTTTGATAAGTTACCAGTAATTAGCTAAACAAAACCAATAACCCATTTAGGTAAGAATATTGTTTGAAATAGTCTCAAGAAGGCAGCGATTGGTGGCGCTATCTTCAGAATTTGACCGAAACAGTGTTTTTTACCTAAGTTTTGCATGTGTATGTCCCTCATGCTTTGGTCCGGCCTTCGTAACAACAATGCCAATGCATTTGTCATTGTTAAACTTTTACTTGGATCACTTAGAGGGGTTGGAATACTTTCTTTTATCTCTTTGTACTCGAATTGACACACAAAACTCTTCGTATTTTTCATTTCTCCTGAACGGTATCATCTCCATTCTTAAGTTTGAGAAAGCATTTCGGTTTGTTATCACCATCTGAGTGACGATCGCAAATAACTTTTTCCTTTACGTATACCTGCTGCAACATATTTTCAGATTGCATCTTTGGTCTCGCTCCCTCTGATCCACCTTGGATGGATCTTCGGAAGGTCATCAATTGTTTTTTGATTTAATAGTTTTTTAGAAATAGGTAAATCCCCAAACGCATACAATTTTTAAGCTATTCCAACTCGATTGCAACTTCTTTAAATAACCTAAATTAATGTCATAGCAAATACAAAAATAAAGGTTGCGACGAAAAAAAAAAAAAGTATAATCTTTTCATATGAAAAAAACTAAAAAAAATGAATAATCACTGACTTGAACCAATTAAATTGCCATAACTCGGCTTTATGCAACTTTACGCAGCTGAGTTTTTTGAGGACATGTTAAGGAATTATGTGGGCATTCATCCTCTCACTTAGTTTGGTTTGACGGGTTTTGACGTTTTTTTATATGAGCCAAGTTAAAATTCAAAATAGGTGCAAAAGTGATTTTTTGTTTTTTTTTTCATTAAAAAAAGATATGCATTTTTTTTGTTTCCAAAATTTGATTAAAATAATGTCATAACTTTTCAACAAAAAAAAAATAAATGGATTTTACTTGCACCGTTTTTCTAATATTCAAGTTCGAAGTGCAACAAAAAAACAAAAAAAAATATTTTTATTTTTTTTTTAAATATTTTCTGACTTTGATCGGCTCCTCAAGCCAAACCGTTCATCTAATATTTTTTTGTTTTTGGATTCTTACACTTTAAACAATTCTAAACAAAATGTGATTTTTACTTTTTCAAAATAAAATTCACGCGAAAAATGATTATGCGCCACGTTACCTCGCCTAAAACGGGCCACCTGTGCGTGCGTCGATCATAGGCAATCACCCTGTAAACCCCTGCTTCCAGTGAATCTTAGTAGGTCGTTTTACTACCATGTTCCATAAAAGAAGTTCGAAAGGAACCCCACCTGGGGGGTAACCTCGATTCAACCGATCTGGTGGTAGTAAAGCTGTTCTCATGCTAGAAGTTGATTGTTCCTGGCTTTTGAAGCATGAGACTTATAAGCGTCTATGAGTGATTACTCTAAATTCAGGCCTTGTCCATTGCTGTTGTGAATCGCCTGGTAACTGGACGTTGTTGAAAAGCTCCTTCCAATATCTAGGAAAGCTACAAGGTATATATTCTTTGTATTTGGAGGGATATATTCAATACTCACTACGTATTGAATATTCGCTGTAACGTACCGTAGTGCCGAGGTCGCGAATGAAGTGCTTGTTTCTTTTCAACTGAATTTCCCTTAGAGTAAGCATGGTTGAGGCTCTGGAAATGGAGACATGGTTTTAAGTTATGTCTGATGTAAATTTCAATCAAATGCTTTCCAAGGTTTTTAAGAAGGAAGGATGATAGGTTGATTGGGTCGAGAATCTTTAGGGTTAACGTGGGAGGGTTTCCCCGCTTTAGGAATGAAGGACCCTATTTTGCCATTTCGTCCAGGCTTTTGGAATATATGCTCAACCAGAGTACAAAAGGAGCTCGAAACTGACTTACGTTTCAACTCCCTACGAACCCGCAATTTTCCTATTCCTTCATTTTCTTTTTCTTTTCGTCTACATGAATACATGGTGAGTATTACAAAAACAAAGATGAGGTGAGATTTTCTATTTTTACATTTCTCTCATGATCACTTTATAACAAGATTGGAAACCTACCTACGTTTAACACACATACTCTTGCAGCAAACTTGCTTTATTATGTAGGCAATTGTATCATTATTACAATAAAACGCATACTCTTACAGCTAACCTGTGTCTTTAAGTTTGTATTACACCATACTGTTACAGCTAACCTGCTCCCCTAGCTTGGCAAATTTCATTTTGACAGCAAGGTTTCCAATCTTGGTATAAGTGATCAGTGATTTCTCTTTGTTTATTTTCGCATTTTCAAATTTATCATTGATTGCTAGATTGAATTTTGAAATTGTCAAACACGTTTTTCTTAAATTCACCACGAAAACACTAGAACTTATGATTTCGGATGCGTTCTGAAACTTTAGACCCAAGACATATTTTTTTGTGTCTTACATTAAGTATGTTAAGATGCAGAAACGCATTCAAATGTTTAAAAATATTGGTGTAAGGTTATAGTCCGCTAATGAACTATGTCAAGAGTAATAAATGTTAGAATATGCTGATTCAACTGACGCTCATCACGAGATTAAGCGAAGTAGATTAAGAACATATCTCGACATTTCTTAAATTTAGGGTGAAAAAACGTAGTATTATACTAAACGTTCTATAATTCTTAGTTTTAAGTTCTAATTTCAAATTTAACTGCCAAAATTATTCCTCTTTGGTTAATCGACGGATTGAAGAACTGTCACTTTCACAGCCTTGTTTTCATTTATTTATTTTTCTTCCAACACATCAGATATATATTTTTGAAGACAAAAAAAAAATGTGATACTTTCCACTATTCCCATATTTAATGATACATTTTTCTTATACATATTAAAGACACTTTATTGGACTGAAGCTTTTTCTTTATTTTCATTTATGTTCAATTTTGATGTCGGAAATTCAACTGCTAGACACATTTGATATCATTTACTGCTTATACGCAATTTTATTTTTTTTGCTATCTTTCTGAACATATCCCTCTTCTGCTCAGTTTTACTCACTTTTCGTACATTAAAACTACAAATTTTCAAATATACCGGTTAATTTTTTTCCCCAGATGGGGTGCCTTACTTTACTGAGATAGTATTGGTAAAAACACGGATACTCTTGCAGTAAACGTTGACCGCAGCTTGTAGGCATTGTCATTTTGACAGCTCAGTTTCCCATCTCCCTTTTAAACTAATCTGTGATCTCAACCTAAAACAGCTTGTCAAAATGATTTCCAATGGTGGAATGAACATGTCTGAGCATTTTTGTAGTTCGGCCGGAATGATTCCGTCTGGTCCTGCAACCCAGTAGCACAGTTGCAAATTGTATTTTAAAAAGTTCATAATAGGATTGTTCGATGTAACCAGATCCGGGACGCTCAGGTGCTTGTCATACTGTGAATGGAGCTGTCAAAAAAACTGAAAAATTTCTCTGGGTTTGGTTTCATCGAACGCGTTAGTAAATAAAATAAATAAATAAATAGAGTGGCGCGACAGCTCTTGAAGACTTGAAGAGCCAAGGCCTAAGCGGCTTACTCTCATCAACAGTTCTCTGGGTGCGTGTGAAAAAATGAGGGGACCTACAATTTAACGCCAATTCCGAACGGCGAAGTTGAGAAGCACTTTTTCATGACATGATTGATACTCTTGGAAGTTTTGTCAGTTCTTCGCAAGAGGCAGTGCCCGTGAAATATGAAACAAAACCTATGGGCACGAGTAGAACTCGAACCCACGAAGTTCTGCTTAGCAGCCAACGCACCTAGCCACGAAGCCACGGACACTAAAACGCGTTAGTAGTGCTCTTTTTTGTTTTTTCTCTTTGTTGTATAGCAACAGCTGATTCGAACAGCTCCGAAATTCTCGCTCCCGGTGCGAGCACTGAATACACATCGAACACGGTGGAAGTGCACCGATGTTCCACAGTGCGACCCAGAGCGCACATCTAACAAACCTTATTACTCTTATTAGTAAATCAACTCGAAAATCAATTGGCACCGTTAGGTATTCGCAGAATAATCATATACCTAAGGATTTCCGTTTTCATAAAAACCGGCAAATAATTTTGAAATGATTTATTAAACTGCGTCATCGATACGATATGCTCTTTGGCAACCCACCAAATGAAAGTTCACGTTGTTTTTTCTCTTATTCTTGTAGATGTCTATATGTTTTCCAATTGTCACCAGAACACTTAATGTGTCGTCATTTGTTTGCGTTATTTCAATACAATTTTATCTCACAAAGATTATTCCAAACAAAACATTTAATAAATAATCTCATGAACAATCTAAAATACCTACCCAATCAGTTAATTGAATTTTACAGAATTCTTTTTACAGATAAACACTTTTAACTGCGACTCCCCAGTGTAGAAGAACATGATTCAATGAAAAAAATAAAAACGCACGAATCAAAATTATCACATTCTTGAAACTACCTCATTCATTGCCATCGCCTAAAGTTCTTAAACAATTTTTTTTTGGCACCAATGTGAAGATGATGTCATGAAGGCCCTTTGGCCCATTCAAACTCAAACACACTTCCTCTTTCATGAAAGCCAAGCAAGAGCCAAGCAATCAAGAGGCAGGCCTACGCTTGACATTGATTTTGTGTGTGTATTTTTTCTGTTTGTGAACAAAATTATTGTTAACTTACTCATATGCATCTTCCTTTACAAGTCCTTTCAGCAAAATCTTGTCTCCGTCGTTGATTGATTGAGGAATGATGGCAATAAATGGTCGCGACATTTTTCTCTTAAAGATGATTTATTATGTTGGCTTAAGATCTATTTTTGTTTTTTAAATAAAAATAACAGATATTTCGTTGATGGTGTAAAACACAACTTAACTAACAAATGTTTCCACTCTTTTAACTTGGATATCGTTTAAACCGATTGTGAAATTCTTAACAAAATATCACTTATCAATAACAGAAATTGTTAAAACGTGAGTTATGTTTGACACACTACTGCAGGAACCGTTGCTTAGTAATTGCAAAATTGTGAATGGATTGCAACACCTTATAAAGGTTCACTTTTCACTCTTGATTCAAATTCGGGGAATACAACTTCCTGGATTTTTCCACAACCGCCGCCGCCGTCTAACGTGCTTGCAATCTATCTATCGACTGTCTGAGAAAATTCTTATCAGATTCCGTGTCTTAAATATGAGAACGTCATACGATACCAAAAGCAATTGGTTAATTTAAATGACTAGTCGCGCGTGTAAGAAATTTTTTTTGATTTTCAAATTTTTGGTCCGGGTACACTGAATACCAAGATATTAGTCATTGGGTTAATACTTCATCCACAATTTTCAATTCTTTTTCTTATACCGTCAGCCCGAAGCCGGTTCGTTCAAAGTTCACATTTATGTATTTATATCTATGAATGTGGGGGCGAATGGCGGTAATGAACGTGACGAAACAATACACTCATTTGCAACTTGACCTAGGCTAAGAAGTACTGAGACTGATTTGTAAAGTATTTCCTCTTTGACGAAAAAGGTACTTTTCCCCAACGTCTAAAGAAGCCAGACTAACGCAAACTAATGTCAACCGCTCTCAGTTTGGATTCCTATAGGTATTATTCGACTGTCTTGTCTCTAGTGCTTACTTTAATGTCGTGCGTCGTCGTCGTTTCATGTGTTGAGAATATTCTAATAAAAATAAAAAAAGCTTTGAATGCTTTTTATTAAAAGCTCTTTAACAAGATGAAGCTGAGTTATGAACGAAGCGTTTTCATATAGATTCGTTCGATGTCACCAGCCCCGGGGCGCTCCGGTGCTTGTCATTACCCTGAACGGACCTGTCAAAAAACTTTCTCTAGGTTTGGTTCCACATTGAACGCAAATGTAGAGCTATGCCTTTTTTCCCTTTGTTGTATTGCAATATCTGATTCGAACAGCTCCGAAATTTTCTCTCAAAAAAAGAAAAAAAAAAATTGGGGTGATTGAGAGCTCTCCCGGTGCGAGCAGTGAATACACATCGAACACGGTGGAAATGCTTATTTACTTAAGGTGGCGCTACAGTCCGTTGTGGACTTGGGCCTAAATCAAGAGTCTCAGCCAGCCAACTCAGTCCCTAGCTAGCTGTTTTCAGTTTTGCACTCCAACTTGATTGAGGTCCTCTTCCACTTGTGTGTGCCACCTGAGTTGCGGTCTTCCTCTCCTTCTATGTCCCTCGGGAATAGTGTCGAAAGCCGGAACATTGGTGTCCATCCGCTCTAAATGACCGAGCCATCTGAGTCTCTGGACCTTGACCCTTCTGGCTAGGTCCAGGTCGTTGTACTGTACACCCCGTTAAGTTCGCTGTTGTATCTTCTTCGCCATTCCCTTCAATGCACACGGGACCAAAGATGACCCGAATAACTTTTCTCTTGAAACAGCCTAAGGCACATTCATCCGATTTTGTCAAGGTCCATGCTTCTGCACCATAGAGCAGGATTAGCGGCTCGGGAGAGGGCTTTTCCACTCAATTGCTTTGTTAGCCCAAAGAAACAGCGATTAGAAAGAGTTATTCTTCTTCTGATCTCCGCGCTAGTGTTATTGCTCGTGTGGAAATGCACTGGTGCAAAAAAGAGTGACATCGAACAGCTCAGACCGAATTCAGTGCGCCACAGAGCGACTCGGAGCACACATCGAATAAACCTCGAGTTGAACATTATTTTTTGCTTTTAAAATATTTTGAAAGTGACAGCAAATCAACGATTTGTTAATTTATTTTTAGTGGGAATCTCTTTTGTTTGCCCGGAAAAGGAAACATCGGTAGAAATACGGCGTCTATTGAATTAAAATGTTCTTTTACTATCAACAGATGTCACCTCGGCCGATAGGAAGATAGATCAAAATTTAAATCAAGACCGTTGGACTTTGAATATGGGTTTCATATTCATAACATACTTATATGTCGAAATTGCCCATTCCTTTGACAGTGTCATGTTTGACTGTTGAACAGTTAAGATTTAATCTTCTTCTTACATCATACTGAAAAACTATCGCTTTCAGTATTTTGGAAGTATTTTGTTATGTTTTTTAGACAAACAGAAGCTTTTTAAAATGATTTAATTTCTTTAACTTAGTTATAAACTTCTTATAAAACCCAAATTGACAACTAGACAAAAATTGGTTCAGCTTCTTAAGAGTGTTCCGGACCAAAACTGCGTTTTTTCAATGGTATTGTGAAGCGATTAAATGTCGTATTGAAATGATTAAGGTGTCATTGTGTAGACAAAAACTGTTTCTAAATAACTATTGGAGCACAATTTCAATTAAGTACTTCGTTACTCAGTAGTAAAGGCTTAAAAACTCCAAAATGGCTAAAAATCGTACTTTTTCAAAGAGAATTCCATCAAAATAAAAACATTTTTCGCTAATATTTCTTAATGAGCATAACATTCGACATTTAAACTGTATAACTATTGGAGAAAAAATTCACTTTTTAAACAAAAAAGAATTAAAAAGCTATGAATAAAATTTGTATTTTTGATAAGCAATTTTTCATATGATGCGATATTTATTTTTTTTTATCTCTTCATATATTTAGCACGTACTTTTTCTCAACACAGAAATCAAAACATTTTGAGAAAAACTTTGATCAAACACATTTTATTTCAAAATGAAGAGATAGCAAAATCTGCCTAAATTTGAAAATTCAAATCAGTAACGGCTGGCGGAAGTCACGATTTTCATAGAAAGGCGATTCTCTCTCTCTTAGTAAGATGCATTTAGTTCAAAATTTGTCGTCTGCAGTTAGGTGGCGCTTAAAGCAGTAAGAATTTTCAGTTTCAGTCCGGAACACTCTTAAAATGTTTTCATAACTTTGAGATTTGTTTGCCAAGCAAGGCCAATTATTGCCAAATCACTTTTTGTGCTTGACGCAAGCTTCCATCTTCGGAAGCGTGCATTTCCTGGGTAGCCTGACTTGAACTAAATGCTAATGTTAAAGCCAACAGTCGCAGAGTACGTATATTTGATGATGTATATACTCAACAATGTATTTATTCAACAATTTAAAAACGAAAGAGAATGTACTAAAAAACAATGTTTTAAATTCTCACAGCTAGACGTCGCTGTCTTTTGTGCTAACCTCACTTTACGAACACACCCAACAATCTGGCGCTGAACTGAACCTTCTCGAAAGCTGACGTATCAAAATCAACCAATCAGAAAAGGACAAGTTCGTTCACTTCAGTGATGTGTCAATTTTGGTTCATTTTCAATTTTCACCGGTTGTTCAAGTAAAAGACAGCTTCAATTTATGTCCATTTAATATCAAGCATTTTGTTTTTACATTTCCTAAAACATTAAACAATTGCTCATACATTACATTTGATTTATTGTGTTATCGAAAATCCCACTGAAAGAATTTACATTTTCATTTGCTTCACAACAAATCACAAGCTCAGCATAACTGCCCGACACACAAACATATTTTTATCTACATATATATTCAAAATGAAATTACAAATATTTATTGCACTATTAGTTGTACTTATTTCACAAACTACAAATGGTTTGAAAGAAGAAGATTGCGAAGGTAAGCTAAGTGAAATCCTAAAGATGTGGAACAAGTCAAATTCCTAGATTTACTTTCATTTTAGTTTGTGTCAAGACTGTTCGTAGATTCGCAGAGACACTCAGCGATGCAACAAAGAAAGATCACAAAAAGATCGAAGAAGAATTCAAAAAATTCTGTAAAAACCAAAAGAACAAAGAACAGAGATTCGTAAGCTTTATATGGACTTCATCAAATGAAGTAGATTTAACTTGGTTTTCTTTTAGTGCTACTATCTTGGAGGTCTCGAAGACTCAGCCACTGGAATCCTAAATGAGCTGTCCAAACCTCTAAGTTGGTCAATGCCCGCCGAGAAGGTTTGCGAGAAGCTAAAAAAGATGGACGCTCAAGTTTGTGATCTACGTTATGGTGAGTGGGCGGACTCCGCTCTAACTTGTTCTCTTTAAAAAAATTCTAACATTTTTGTTGCTTTTTTGCAGAGAAACAAATCGATTTGAGTGCTGTTGACCTAAAAAAACTGAAGGTACGTGACTTGAAAAAGATTCTCGCCGATTGGGACGAGACCTGCGATGGATGCTTGGAGAAGTCTGACTATATTAAAAGAATAGAAGAGCTTAAGCCATACCGTGTACGCAATGAATTATAAGAATAAATCCGTACGACATTCGTAAGATACACAAATGGCCCTACTATTTTGTTTATTTTACTGTGCACACAATTTTTCTGAGGTTTGCTTATCTTCATTGGTTATGACTTATGAGAGTCTTATGTTGATTGGTATACCAAATCAAAAGTTGAAGTGTTCTTAGTTTAATTAAATACAAAAGAAAGAAAGAGCTAAGATTGATTCGTTAAAAGAACAAAGACTGACCGTGCGTTCTATAGCTACCAACATTGATCGGGGTCTTAGTGTTGTCTGTTCGTAGCTTTGAAATTAATGTTCGTACGAGAAAAACAACATCGACCAAATTTTCACGTTGCGGCAGATCCTGGAAAAGACCTATGAACTCCAAATCGATACCCACCAATTTTTTATCGATTTTAAGGCCGCTCCGAGGAAGAACACCCAAACCCAACACCGACGGCTTGGACAGAACGTCACAATAGACGCATACAACTTCGAGGTAGTAGAGGAGTTTGTCTACCTAGGCTCCTCTATTAACACGGGCAATAACACCAGCGTCGAGATCAGACGAAGAATAACTCTTGCTAATCGCTGCTTCTTTGGGCTAAGAAATCAATTGAGTGGAAAAGCCCACTCTCGAGCAACTTAGGTAAAATTGTACAACACACTCAAAATCCCAGTCCTGCTGTATGGTAGAGAAGAATGGACCTTGATAAAATCGGATGAAAGTGCCTTAGGCTGTTTGGAGAGGAATGTTCTTTGGGTCATCTTTGGCCCCGTGTGCATTGAAGGGGAATGGTGAAGAAGATATAACAGCGAGCTTTACGGGTTGTACAACGACATGGACCTAGCCAGAAGGGTCAAGATCCAGAGACTCAGATGGCCCCGTCATTTAGAGCGGATGGACACCAGTGCTCCGGCCCGGAAAGCCTTCCCGGGGACGTAGGAGGAGAGGAAGACCAAGACTCAGGTGGCGCACTCCAGTGGAAGAGGACCTCAATCAACTTGGAGTGCAAAACTGGAGACAGCTAGCTAAGGACCGAGCTGGCTGGCGGAGCCTGTTAACCGTCGCCCAAGTCCACAACGGACTGTAGCGTCCGGACGGCGGCGGTAAAAAAGGGCAACATTCGAAGTTGATCGACGAGCAATTTTGAGATGTGCTCCCAATTCATGTGCCTCCGCAGTAAAAATTAAACCAATAGTTGGTGTAACTGCCGGTGTTTCAACAGTCCACAGTGTACCAAAAAGCGCGGATCATTTAAAATGATTGAAACTCCAAAAGAATCCACCACTAAACGAGCAACGAAAATCGATGAAAAGGTGGTGGGTATCGATTTGGAGTTTATAGGTCTTTTCCAGGATCTGCCGAACGTGAAAATTTGGTCGATTTTCCTGGATAGCGGAAAGGTCTGCTTTGTAGCAGTTGAGGGTCTCTGCTTATTGTTCGGCAGCACGCGGTCTATTTAGGGACCTAACATTCCACGTGCATATCCGAAATTCGTTGTCCTTTATACATTTGCTTGCATCGTAATCAGTATATCCGTCCGCTTCCGAGGCCTGTTGCTTCTCAACTAAATGCTTTTCTACGTAGTCGTAGTCACCCCGACGTACAACCCCCAACCTAGAGTACCAGGCAAGAGCCGGAAATACCGCTCCTTTTTCGGCCTGGGCTTCAAATAAGTCGGATTAGCACGTTGAGGCCTAACAAGTAGTTCGGCCTAACTGGAACTGGAGACGCCACCGTTGATTCCAAAGAAGAAATTCTTTCGCTGCCGTCCCTCGGTGGCAGTGCCTTGGTGGAAACACTATTTCGTTGTGGGGTTAACAGCCTATTCCGCTTCGATCTGTCGACCATGGGAAGCCCTTCTGCAAAAACAAGATTCGCGATCGCATAGCTCTAAGCTCCATACTCCATAGTATAGTAGTATCTGTAAGCCGCTCCGCCACGTCAAGGCCATGGCGGGAGGGTTGTTTGTAACTGCAATATGTTTTTCAACGCAACATATGAAAACTGAAATTGTGTATGGGGGTTGCTTGTTTTTATAGTGTAATTTCAAAGGCAGGAGAGGAGAAGCAACCATTGTTATCAGTAGGAACCGTTTTTTTTTTTTTTTTTAAAGAGCGTACTCTTTTCTCTTTCCTTCCTTTAAGTTTTTGTTGTTTATTAGATTGTACAGTTTGAATATCGCGCAGGGCTTACTTATTTACTTAAGGTGGCGCTACAGTCCGTTGTGGACTTGGGCCTCAATCAACAGGCTCCGCCAGCTAGCTCGATCCTTAGCTAGTCGTCTCCAGTTTTGCACTCCGAGTTGATTGAGGTCCTCTTCCACTTGAGTGCGCCACCTGAGTCGCGGTCTTCCTCTCCTCCTACGTCCCTCGGGAATAGTGTTGAAGGCTTTCCGGGCCGGAGCATTGGTGTCCATTCGCTCTAAATGACCGAGCCATCTGAGTCTCTGGACCTTGACCCTTCTGGCTAGGTCCATGTCGTTGTACAACCCGTAAAGTTCGCTGTTGTATCTTCTTCGCCATTCCCCTTCAATGCACACGGGGCCAAAGATAACCCGAAGAACTTTCCTCTCGAAACAGCCTAAGGCACTTTCATCCGATTTTGTCAGGGTCCATGCTTCTGCACCATACAGCAGGACTGGGATGATGAGTGTGTTGTACGTTTTTCCACTCAATTGCTTTCTAAGCCCAAAGAAACAGCGATTAGCAAGAGTTATTCTTCGTCTGATCTCGGCGCTGGTGTTATTGCCCGTGTTTATAGCGGAGCCTAGGTAGACAAACTCCTCTACTACCTCGAAGTTATACGCGTCTATTGTGACGTTCTGCCCGAGCCGTCGGTGTTGGGTGTCCTTCCTCGAAGACAGCATATACTTCGTTTTTCCCTCATTTACCGCTAAACCCATTTTTGCCGCTTCTGTCTCAATTCTCACAAAGGCGCCATTGACATCACGCTGTGTTCTTCCCATTATATCGATATCATCGGCGTACGCGAGAAGTTGAACAGATTTTTGGAAGATAGTGCCTCTGGTGTTGACGTTGGAGTTCTGCACTATCTTCTCAAGAACGATGTTAAAGAAATCGCATGACAGTGCATCGCCTTGTCTGAATCCTTTTTTGACGTCGAAAGATTCCGTGAGCTCGTTGCAAACCTTGATGGAGCAGCGTGAGTTCTCCATCGTCATTTTGCACAAGCGAACGAGCTTGGCAGGGACGCCAAAACTAGACATAGCTTTGTACAGTTCGTCTCTGTAGATGCTGTCATACGCGGCCTTAAAATCGATGAAAAGGTGGTGGGTATCGATTTGGAGTTCATAGGTCTTTTCCAGGATCTGCCGCAACGTGAAAATTTGGTCGATGGTTGACTTTCCTGGCCTGAAGCCACATTGATAAGGACCAATCAGATTGTTGACGAAAGGCTTCAGACGTTCACATATTACGGCAGAGAGGATCTTGTAGGCGATGTTTAGTAGACTTATTCCTCTATAGTTGGCGCAGTTTAGAGGATCTCCCTTTTTCAGGATCGGGCAAACAATGCTGAGGTTCCATTCATCGGGCATGCATTCCTCTGACCATATCTTACAGATGATTTGGTGCATGCTCCTATCAAGCTCGTCGCCTGCTGCTTTGAACAACTCAGCAGCTAGTCCATCTGCTCCAGCGGCTTTGTTGGATTTCAGCCGTGATATTGCGGTTTTCAATTCTTCTAGGTCGGGTTCACGGAATTGTTGGCTATCATCGTGTCCGATGAAAGGCTCCTGTCTGACGGCGGTATTTTGTTCGTCGTCGCCGTTATACAATCTACAGAAGTGGTCTTTCCAAATCCCCAGCATTGACTGCGATTCTACTATGATGTTCCCTTGTTTATCTCTGCAGGCATCAGTTCTTGCTCGATGACCTTGAGCCAGCTGTTTAACCTTTCGGTAAAACCTCCGAACTTCATTCCTGCTGTTGGCTCTCTCAACATCCTCGATCTGACGCTTCTCATGCTCTCTCTTTTTCCTCCTGAGAAGCCGGCGTTCCTCTCTCCTCTTTTGCTCGTAGAGCTCACGAGCAGCTCTTGTCCTTCTATGCAGCGCCGCTTTGTATGCCTCCTGCTTGGCTGCATGGGCCTGCCTGCATTCTTCATCAAACCAGGGGTTTCGTTTTGGTGGCTGTGTGAAACCCAGCACATTAGAGGCGGCATCTCTAATTGCTCTTTGGCAATGTTGCCACTGGTCTTCGATACTTGATGTTGGCGGCATAGGACTCCTTAAGAGGTTACTTGACACTCGATCAGAGAATGTTCTGGCGATCTCTTGCGATTGTAGCCGTCCGACGTCGAATTTTCTTGCAGCATTTCCTTGTTTTGGCCGTTGTCGGGATATTCGTAGCACTACCTTGGCTACGACGAGGTAGTGGTCCGAGTCGATGTTAGCTCCTCGGAAAGTTCGAACATCTAAAATGCTGGACAAGTGCCTTCCATCGATCGCAATGTGATCAATCTGGTTGACGGTTGATTGATCAGGAGATCTCCATGTACCTTTATGGATGTTGAGATGAGGGAACCAGGTGCTTGCTACCACAACATTTCGCCCCGCAGCAAAATCGATCAGCCTGAATCCGTTATCGGATGTGGTGTCGTGCAGGCTGTGCTTTCCGACCGTTCCACCAAAGATGTCCTCTTTTCCCAGCTTTGCGTTAAAATCGCCGAGGAAAATTTTAATGTCATAACTAGGACATTGCTCGTATGTTTTGTCGAGGAGCTCGTAGAACTCGTCTTTGGTGTCGTCCTTTTTCTCTTCTGTGGGGGCATGCGCACATATTAGGCTGATGTTGCTGAATTTAGCCTTGATTCGGATTGTCGTGATGCGTTCGTTCACACATTTGAAGCTCAAGACTTTTTGCCTGAGTCTGCTTTCCACGACGAATCCGCATCCAAATTACCATAGTAGATGTCGCAGTTTTTCATCCTCCTTTTGCCCGGTCCATCCCATCGCATTTCCTGGATAGTGGTAATATCTGCTTTGTAGCAGTTGAGGGTCTCCGCTAACTGTTCGGCAGCACGCGGTCTATTAAGGGACCTAACATTCCACGTGCATATCCGAAAATCGTTGTCCTTTGTACATTTGCTTGGGTCGTCATCAGTGTATCCGTCCGTTTCCTAGGCCTGTTGTTGCTTCGCAACTAAACTTTTTTCTACGTGGTCGGGAAGTCACCCCAACGCACAACCCCCAACTTGGAGTACCAGGCACTTGATGTGACTCCAAGTGCAAGAGCCGGAAAAACCGCTCCTTTTACGGCCTGGGCTTCAAATAAGTCGAAGTAGCCCGTAAAGGTGTTCACCAAGTAGTTCGGCCTAACTGGAACTGGAGACGCCACCGTTGATTCCAAAGAAGATATTCATTCGCTGCCGTCCCTCGGTGGGAGTGTCTTGGTGGGAACACTCCTTCGTTGTGGGGTAATTGGTTAGTAACAGCCTACTCCGCTTCGACCTGTCGACCATGGGAGGCCCTTCTGCGAAATCAAGTTTCGCGATCGCATAGCTCTAAGCTTCATAGTAGTAGTTACCGTAAGCCGCTCCGCCACGTCAAGGCTTATCCCGTGGAGGAATCGCACCGCGGCTTTACGGCTTACATATCTTAATGGGATGGGGAGGGGGACCTCGTTTCCGCGGGGGTTTGGGCTGCAGTCCCCCCTAGCCCCCTATTAATCCAGGCCTGGTTGTAGGTAACCTACTTATTGTTTTTAACTGCGATATTTTGCGAAAAAAACATACTTAAAAATGTGTGTTTGGTAGAACCATTATGCAAACATAAAAAGGGGCGACATATATATATTAGGTTCAAGATTTAATTAAAAGAATAAACATTTCTTGTGGGTTATCAATTTCTTTGAGTGAGTATTTTTTATTTCATTAGGCAATGGTTTCGAGTACAAATGTATGAACATTTATGTCAATCGTTTTTTTTTCCAAACGGAGAAGTGTTGTTATATTAAATTTATTAAAATATCTACAATAAATATTTTTAAAAATAATTTCTAATATAAAATACATATAAATTAACATTTAAAAAAATATTGATTTTATTGTTAGAATTATAGATTTTTGTTCTTATGAGTTTAGCGGCGATAAGGTTGTTTGTTGTAGCGTCCTCTTGCACTTTCTTCAGATAGTTCAAAGTATTCACTATAAACAACACACCAGCAGTATGTAAGGATCACTGAAATTAAACAAAAACAAACAATTTAAAAGTAAATTATTTCTCTTAAAATTGAAATTAAAAACAAATATTTGTTTAGAAGTCGAAAACATGTTAGGTAGTTTAGGTTGGAGTAGCTACAATTGGTTTTGTTAAGATAAGGAATCAAGTTCTTAATCTTAATATTTGAGAGTTCGCTAAGTTCGTGATAAGAAAGGAGCACTCAAAGCCATTGTTCTGGAAGTTAGAAGGCCAGGGCGCTCGAACAAGAAGTGCTGGAGTGTTTCCCTTTGTCCCAGTTCCCTACAGTTTCGACGAAACTCGTTCAAGTTTCATGGCATGTTGACCGACTAGCCAATGGCCTGTGCAAATGGCTAATGTCTAACCTGGGTTTATTCAGCGGAGTTCCTAGGTACGTTTATTGTCGTAAGTGGGCCATATCTGCCTGGAGATAGTGTAGTTGGTGAGATTTTTCCATCTTACGCTGGCTTTTTTAAGAAAGTGATTTTGAATATCCGTTTTCATGACTCCTAAGAGAGTCCTCACTTCCTCAGCTAAAGACATTTGTCCTGTAGATTGATTTTTATTCTGTCGCTAAAACTTGAGAGCTCCTGCTTGCAATCTCTAACTATTTTAGATTTCGTCAGGCTACAGTCTATAGCATTGATAGCGGCTTGGCTCTCAATAAAGATTGCTACATTTTTTATATAACTATCAGATGTGACTTGTTTTAGAGACCTACATTTTCTTATCGCTAGAACTTCAGCTTGAAATACGCTACATCTGTCGGGCAGTTTTTAATACCTAGTTCTTCAGAGAAGACACCAGCTCTATAACACCGAGTTTCATAAAGTATATACTGTGATGTCGAAATCTTTTAGAGGGCTATTTTCCAATCATTTCTAGATCGGATATCGACCTTAAATTGCTTAAGGATGGATAACGTGTAGTCGGAGGGTACTAATTTAATTTCCTTTGGTACTATGACTTTGTAGTCCACATACCTGATTCCTTCATTCTTAATGCGCATGCGCTGCAGGAGACTGTTTCATGAATGTGACGGTGAATGGGAAAAAGATCCATTTGCTCCAGACAGTTCTTTGAAATCTTTAGCTTATAGATATATAGTCTAGGGCTGGCCACCAAAAAATTGGTCCACATGTCAGAAGGGGGGCAAACTATCGTCATGTAAATCCAGGGAGGCATATTATTCATTCATCCCCCATTTTTTACCAAAAGTGTTATTGCGAGAGTAGAAGACAATTCTTGCTCTCTTTATTCTTTCTTCAATGTCTTTTTTTCCAATTTAGCTTGTAGTCTAGGATTAGTTAGTTAGTTATCCGTCATGTACTGCAGTCTTCCATCGTGAACGGTCCCTCGCAAGTACTCTACAGTCGCTGAAACCAAGCGCTCTGGTATGCGCAGTCACTTGTACCGTAGGTTCGGTCTTCCTTGTCGTCTCGATGAGATGAGAAGACTTTCTTGTCTGGAGCTTTGTCGTCCATTCGCTCGATGTAGCTGAGCCAATATAGACGTCTTTTCTTGGCCTTCTGGACAACATCCTCATCTTGGTACAAATCGTACAGTTCTCGGTTGAACCTTCTTCTCCATTCGCCATCGTTGCTTACGGGACCGAAAATCCGTCGAAGAATTTTTCTTTCGAAAGTGTCCAGTATCAATTCCCTTTTTTTACTTATCGCCCAGTATTCGCTCGGCGCCGTAAAGTAGGACTGGTAAAATCAATGTTTTGTATAACAGACACTTTGTCTTTCGAGAGAGGAGTTTTGAACCAAGTTGTTTTTCCAAACCGACTCAGCAGCGGTCCGCTAGGGTGATTTTTCTTCTCTAATAGGTTTCGTTTGTGGGATTGATGTTGTTTCCAATTCCAAGGTAGGTGAACTCCTTAACTAGATACTTGAAATTGCTGCTACCAACAGTGACGTTCTGTCCTAGACGGTGGACTTTGTTGTTGATAGCATGTACTTTCTTTTGTCCTCATTCACTTCAAGACCAACGAGTTTTGCCTGTTCTTCAATCGTGTAAAGACCTCAAGCATAGCTCTCATGGATCGACCTACGATGTCTATGTCGTCCGCACAGTCTAGGAGCTGGGTGGATTTGTTTTCCTGCCTTGCGCACTATCTGCTTCAAAACAATGTTGAAGAAATCACATGACAGCGCATCTCTTGTGTAAACCCTCCGCATGTTTTAAACAACTCGGATGAGCTGTTACCCATTTGCACACTGCACTGTACTTTGTTTAACGTCATGCAGCACAGCTAGATCAGTTTGTTTTGGGGTCCCGAATTCAGACATCGTCATTAGAAGCTCTTGGCTGTGAATGCTATCATAAGCAGCTTTGAAGTCGATGAAAAGATTTCGGGGGATCTGTCTCAGTGTGAATATTTGGCCATTGTGTTCCACATCGTTTTAAGACGCTCACACAGTACGTTGGATAGGATTTGGTATGCAACGTAACACAGGGATATGCCACGGTAGCTTTTGCATGACATAGGATCGCCTTTTTTGTAGATGAGGCATATAGAACTTATCGACCAGTCAGTGGGAATGCATTCTTATTCCCACACTTTGTTGATAACCTAACCTGGTGCATGCGGTTCATCAAAACACCTCATCCATATTTAAAGAGTTCCGCAGGTGTGTCATCCGACTCGGCGGGGGCCGGACTTGTTATTTTTTAGCTTTTGGAGGGCTCTTTCTACCTCTTCTGTGCTGTGGGCTGGAACTGGGTCTTCATTGACTGGTCTACTTGCTTCTCTTTCGTCATTAGCTCGATCGACATTTTGCGCATTCAGCAGCTGTTGGAAGTGCTGCTTGAAAACATCTCCAATTCCCTGTGCTTCGGTGAATAGGTTTCACTTACTGTTTCGAAGAGCCTGTGTCCCCGTTCTGAAACTGGAAGCTAATTGCCTCGAGCTTTTAAAGACACGCAGGGTGTTGTTCTTGGCCCGAGAATCTTCTAGATCTTTGAGCTGAGAGACTGCGGATGCTCTTTTCTTCCTTCGGAGGGTTTTTTCTCATTTCTCCTTTTTGTTCGGTACTCTTCTCTTGCTTCTCTTGTTTTACGTTGCAGCATCTGCAAACGTGCATTTTCCGTCTCTCTTTTCAATAACGCGCACTCATCATCATACAACGGGTTCTTTTTCGTGGGTGGCTGGTAATCTATGGTGGTCTCGGCTACATTCCACAAGGTGTTTATATCTGTGGTTTTGGGAGGACGGCGCGGCGGGGAGTCGCTTACTCAGGCGCTCACTGTAGTCTCTGGCATTATCCGGAGTGCTAAGGCAACCAATGTTGAACTTCTTTCTTGGGGCCTCACGTGTTTTTTTTTTTTGTCGTTTGATAGTCGAGATCTAAACTTTGCCACTAAAAGAAAGGGGTCAGAGCCGACATTTGCTCCTTGGAAAGTGCGCACGTTCAAGATGTTGGGTGCATGCCTCGCACCGATTAGTGTGGCAGAATTGGTCGATGGTCGAACGACAATCCGGAGATCGCCCGGTTGCTGTGTAGATCCTTCGTCTTGGAAACCTAGTGCTACTATCACCGTATAACGAGCTGCGGAAAAGTCGATTAGTCGGAAACCGTTATCTGTTGTTATTTCGTGGAGGCTGTGCTTTCCAATTAATCCACCTAAAATGTCTTCCTTCCCGATTTGTGCATTGAAATCTCCGAGTACGATTTTGACGTCGGCGTCGTACTCTGGACAGGCTCCGTAGGCTCTATCCAGGAGGTCGTAAAAATCCTCCTTGCTTGACTCCTCGGCATCATCGGTAGGGGCGTGTGCACATATTATACTGATGTTTTGTAGTTTGGCTTTGATGCGGATTACAGCCAGGCGATAACAAATTGGCTTGAAATCTATGACTTTCGATCTAAGCTGATTACCCACTACGAATCCGCATCCAGCACATATTCTTTAATGACAGCTGTAATAAATGTTGCAATTTTTTCTTCTTTTTCCAATATTCCACTTTTGGTTTGACTATTTCTTCCCACAGTGCACAGAATAAAAGGTATTATATTGCGCATCTCTCAGACACCAAGATGACAGAAGTGAGAAAAGGCGCAAAAAGAAATGCCAATAGCACAACAATAACTTTTGTTGCATTTTGACATTTAGGTCTCTAAAATGTGACATATCCGCGAACTTTAGAAGAAGAAAATCGGCAATATAATACCTTGTATTCTGTGTACAGTGATTTCTTCCAATTTTCCAGTGATTTGAATAAACACTCTTTGCCTGTGAATCCGCCAAAAAAGCTGTCGAATTTCAAATCGCCAGCAAACAACATTTTTATTGTTAGTTCTTCAGGCACGTTGAATATGATGGAGATGAACAATATTTTGCGAAATTTCTTTAAAAAAAACATTTCTTAAAGTGAAAGACTTCGTTACTACGTTACGTACAAATATAAATAAAACTGCAATTAAGTAAAATTATAACAATTTTTCTCAGACTCATACTTTGTATAAAACTGGTTAACCGACACCAATCGATCGTATCAAATTCATCAACTTACCGACACAGAGTAACCCGAATATTAGCCACAGCACACCGGTTAAAACAAATCCATCGATAAAGAACATCACCGCTGTGTAAATAACTGAAATAAGCAGGCCAATAGCGATCATAATTCCAAGCACGACCCATGGAAGCATCAGGTAGTGATTTCTCTAATAAAATACAAAAATTATATTGTTAGATACTACGCAGCTTTGGTTACACATTAACTATACACATCGATGAAGGTATCAGTTTGTAACAAAACCACAAAATAAAGTTGGAAAATATAAACTTTATTTGGAAGAGATGCAACATCAAATCTAATTTAGATATCGAATACCCAATCCAATACAATGTGTAAATTTGTGTAGGTAGATTGATGTACCTTTAAGACTCCAACCATCATGAGCGTCGATATTAAAATTGTCATGCACAAATTAATTACGAGTATAATTTTAACCACATCCGAATCGAGCCAGTCCAAAAGAATTGTTTTAAATTCGACGCGGGTTGTGAAGATCACAATGATTGTTATTATTGAGAGAATTATAGCCAAGATACCGGAAATAATTGAGCCCGTTCGGAGTGATGAGCATCCACAGCAAGTGCCTAGGAGCGGTCCAGCCATTTTTGCAGTGTTGTTTTAGCGATCTGTAAAAATAATGTTTATTTTATTTCACTATAATGTTTACTGTTTATTTATGTTAAACTTTAACTATGCAGTAATATCAATTCGAACTGTCGAAACAGATTAACTGAAGAAACTTTCCTTTTTTTTCAAAACAAGAGTTTTTCAATGCCTCCCTTAATCAGTTTATTAATGTAGCATGTGTCTTCTCTTCATGCTAGCTTCAAGCAGCACTTCCAACAGACGAAAGAAAAGCAAGGTAACTCAATGAAGACCCAGTCCCAGCCCCCAATAACAAGTCTGCCAGGTCGGATGGCATACCTGCGGAACTCTTTAAATATGGAGGAGGTGTTTTGATGAACCGCATGCACGAGGTCATCAATAAAGTGTGGGAGGAAGAATACATGACCACTGACTGTTCGATAAGCTCCATATGCCCCATCATACAAAAAAGGCAATCCTATGCCATGCAAAAACTAGCGTGGCATATCCTGCCTAATGTTGCATACAATATCCTATCCTGTGTTGCTTTAGGCCAGGCAGAACAATGACACGAAATATTCGCACTGAGGCATATCCTGGAAAAGAATTTCAGGTCGAAACCCCCGAAATCTTTTCATCGACTTCAAAGCTGCTTATGAAAGCATCCACCGCCAAGAGCTTATGATGGCGATGTCTGAATGCGGGATCCCAAAAAAACTGAAAAATGCAGTGCAGTGTGCAAATGAGTAACAGCTCATCCCAGTTGTTTCAAACATGCGCAGGGTTTATACAAGGAGATGCGCTGTCATGTGACTTCTTCAACATTGTCCTGGAGCAGATAATGCGCAAGGCAGATGTGTTCAAAACTCCTCACTCAAAAAGTGTCTGCAGTCCTACTCTACCGCGCCGAACGCTGGACGATAAGTAAAGAAGGAGAATTGATACTGTGTTCTTTTGAAAGAAAAATTCTTCGACGGATTTTCGGTCCCTTATGCGACAATGGCGAATGGAGAAGAAGGTTCAACTGAGAACTGACCAAGTGACTGCGGATGTCAGAGCGTTTGGCTTCGGCGACTGGAGAGTGCATGCGAGGGACCGTTCACTATGGAAGGCTGCAGGCTACGCCATCCTTCCAGAGTAAATTTGGTCTGCCGCGCTGTCCCCTACCATGAATTGTACCGCAAAGTTCTTTCCGGGCTAGTTCTTCTTTGCTCATTCGAGTAGGTGTCCAGCCCACCGGAGTCTACCAAGCTTAATTTTTGTCCACAAGTCTGCTTCGCTGTAGATTTGATACAGCTCGTTGTTGTATATTCTCCAGAATCGTCCTTCCTAACAAACGAGGTCCAATTTTGCTCCGTAGACTCTCGAACGCGGCTAAGAGTTCAGAGTGACTTTGGCTAAGCACCCAAGTTTCGGATCCGCGAGTAAATAGGTACTGGTACGGCTTTCGGCTCATAAAGTAGCATTTTCGAAGTAATGGTAAGATTTTTGGATTTAGGAATAGAGGCTTATTGAAAAACTAAAGAAGGTTCTGTTTGCTTTGAGCAGTCGCGCGCATATTTCTTCTTCAAAAACTTTTCGGCTGCTGCGCTGCTACTAACCCCATTTAATTGAAGGATCGCACTACTTCGAATTCGTGCTCCTCCACCTTGTCTGCCAACGTTTTCAGCAGACGGGGCCACCCAGGTACTTGGTTTTTCCTCATTTGTATGCATCTCCAGGCTCGATCTGGATAAATGAGGATTGTACAGCTTGTGGTTTACTTCCATTGTCAATGTCGGCTGCGTATGCCAATAATTGAGTGTACTTGGTGATGACATAATAGATGTTTCAGGGTCACGGATCGCTTTCTCCCATGCCAGGTTTAAGAGGAGGCAGGCCAGTCCATCCCTTTGTCGGAGTCCATTGAAGGTGTTGACAGGTTTGGGTGACAATTTAATTTGGCTTGTAACGTTGGTCATGGTCATCCTACACAGTCTTATTAATTTATTTGGGATACCGATTTCTCTCATTGCTTTATACAGTTCTATCATGGCTATGTTGTCTTAGACATTTTTCCAACCCCTGCCTTAATGTTAAATTGTCGATTTGGCTGGTCTGAATCATACTGACATTTGCCGATTATTGGGGCTATCCGACCTTGTTGTACTCAACAATGCTATAGATACCCCTCTGAACTATGAAAAATATATCCGTTTAAACTCATTTACCACTGTTAATAACAAATTATTGATAAATAATTGTCAGCAATTTATAACTGAAATGATAATCATAAATTTTATCTTCATTCAGAATTTGCCTACTAAAAAACCCCTAAGCCGTTTTTGCTGAAAACTTAATCGTTCAAGCATTTTTGCATCGAATGAGACCAATCTCATGTTAATATGAAGAGTGATTCGAGAGATAATCGAGACCAAAAATTCGAACGCACATTCGAATTCGGATGACCTTGCAATATGCAAAAACTATAGATTCACAAAATCGGCCCCATTATAATAACTTCCTCTGGGAAGTTAAAAAGAAAGAAATGTTCAATAATTGTAAAAATGATTCAAAAAGAATATTCATCTTTGCTGTCATTTTTCGTTTTAGAATTGAATTGTTTTTGTTTTATAAATGTTGCAAAATAAATACTTTCATTATTCGAAAATGACATACATGCGTTACATTTTTTTTTACAACGAAATTCATTCACAGATAACACGACTTAAATGAGTAATTAACAACAATTATAGAAGGTCAAACAATTATTTTGGGTGATAGGCTTAATGCGAAATAGCACTCTGTTTTCTAAAGACGACGGAAATCAAAATTGATAAGGCGTCCTGGAAATTTGTATGAGTAGGTACCTACTCAATTTTTAAAGCATATTTTTTCCATACGCACTAAGTTTTGCTGGTAAAAAAAATTAAATAGAGTGGCGCGACAGCTCTTGAAGAGCCAAGGCCTAAGTGGCTTATTCTCATCAACAATTCTCTAGGTGCGCATGAAGAATTCAGGAGAACAACAATTTAACTCTGATTCGAACGGCAAAGTTGAGAAGCACTTCTTTCATGATAGACTTATATACTCTTGGAAGTCTTGGCAGTTCTTCGCAAGAGGTAGTAACCGTGAAAGATGAAATAAAAACTTTTATGGGCACGAGTAGGATTCGAACCCACAACGTTCTACCTTTGTATATGGAATTTATAGTAGTTGCAGCCTCGTGAATCGACGACAGCGACGTCCGGAACGCGATACAGAACTAAAATCTTGTATATAGAAAAATTGACAGCGCCAAGACGACTCTCCAACCAAAAATTCTCGAGGGTGAAAATACTATAAATTCCACATACAAAGGTTCTACTTTGCAGCCAACGCACATAACCACTAAGCCACGGATACTACAAGTTTTGCTGGTACTCTTAATATATCAGAGACTCAGAGTAAGCATCAGATTTTGTCAATAAACTAACTTAAACATTACCGTGTTCCTTCATACCTATGCACAGCATATATGTTCATTCGATAATATTATCAAGAAAGAGCTCCTAAGAGAACCGTTTGGCAGTACGAGAAAGCCGACTGGGACGGTCTCAATAATTTTTTCAGGATCATTAACTGGTCACTATGTTCCTTGCAGTGCGGATATGCTCACAAGTTTAATTCTTTTGGGAATGCGAACTTTTATCACGAACAGGGTTAAAAGCATCAGACCCAAAGAGAACGCATGGTTTGATATGAGCTGTAAGGAGGTTATCAGGGTTAAAGAGGTAAGTTTCCGTGTACAAGCAATTCACTGAGAAAAACCGGAATAAGTTTGAAGAAGCCAGAAAGGCCTGCATTGTCGATATTCGACGGACCAAATTTTAACATGACCAAAAACTAAAGCAAAAGTACTGCAATGTCCCAAAGGCAGATTGTTGGTCTTTTGTGAACAACATGAAGAATTCTTCCTCTTCTCGGCCCCAACGCTTGTTGATGATGATACTCCAGTCGTTAGCACTCTCGCCAAAGCTAACCTTTTTGCTAGGAAGTTTGCATACAACTCTTCGCTACGCAGAGATTGTCATGACGCCCCCAGTTCTTGAGCGCGTCAATTATTCCATAGGACAAATCTTCTTTCGCACTCGTGCTGTGGTAAGAGTCCTAAGAGATGTCAACATACACAAACCCACTGGCCCGGATGGTATCCCCGCTATTGTTCTAAAGAGATATTCTTCAAAGCGGGCAAAACCCTTGCGTAAGCTTTTTCATCTCCCCTTTTCTTTGGGCTTGTTCCGAGCAGTTGGAAAACAGTATTTGTCCAGCCTGTACCCAAAAGAGAATCCTCGGCCTCTGATTGCACTAACGTCCCTTTCTTTCTATGGTCATGGAAACCCTCATAAATTATCAGCTTAAGAAATATCTCGAAGACCGAAAGCTTCTTAATGACCGGAAGTACGGCTTTCGCAGCAATAGGTCCACTGGTGATTTGATGGCATTTGATAGAGTCTGGCACCCAGGCTCTCTTATCGAAAATGCGTTGCTTTCGGAATTGATGAGTCCCTCCTTCGTTGGATTAGAAACTTTCTTTCGAGTCTGAAACCCATAAAATAAATGGTGGTGTGCCCCAGAGCTCCTTTTTATCACCGACCCTCTTTCTCATTTTCATAAATGATCTCTTGTCTGCAACTTCTAATCCAATTCATATTTTCGCTGCGAAGTACCGAGCTATTCGTGCTACACATCCCTCCATGATGAACGCTAAATATAGTCATTAAACTCTGACTTAAACAGCATTGTTCAATGGGGAATTAAAAACAGCGTAGAGTATAACGCTTGGAAAACTTAATTCTGTCTTGAATCGTTGAAGCCAGATATACCCCCTTGCCTCTGTCCATGAGTGGCACTTGCATCAGTGAAACCGAAAATCTCGAAATTCTCGGTATACGCATCACCGACCACCTCTTGTGGAATGATCACATATGCAATGTCGCTGAAAATGCTGCATGATGTTTAGGTGTTTTAAGACGAAGCATGAATTCTTTTTCTCCTTCTGATCCGGCTACCATCTATAAAACATTTATACGTCAAAAAATTGAGTACAGATCCCACGTTTCGGCTGGTGCTCCAGTAACGTACATAGGTCTTTTGGACAGTATCCAGAGCAGAGCATACATGATTATTGGTGACCATAACATCGTTGAGACATTTACGTCACTTGAACACTGACGTAATGTCTCATGCCTCACCCTCTTCTATCGTTATTTCAATGGTATATGCTCTAGAGAAATAGCCAGTTGAATTCCTCCCCTTAAGTTATTCAACCGTAATAGCAGCACCTCAAGGAATGCTCATGTCATTAGTTCACCATCGAGCCCGTACTACGCGAATGTGGAACTCTCTTCAAACTCTGTCTTCCAGAGTCATTGCAATGTTCAGGAATTCAAGACCAATGCTAACCGACACCTCATCCTAAACCCTCTTCGTCTATCCCATTTTCCCTAACGCTCGCACTGTGCTTTGGCATAAAAAGGGAATGAAATCCCTTGAGTGCGTGCTTATTATACAGGGTGATTCACGAGCGTTGTGCCAAAAAGCTAGAGCGTGTAGGTTGAGTTGAGACAAGAAAAAAATCGTATGGGAGGGGGGGGGGTCTATTCCCCCCGTTTAAGCCGGGAGGGGCAATTTTCTGAAAAATTGACTTATTTTATAAAAAAAAATGTTAAAAATCAACGGCTTCGTTACAACACCGTGTTGTACCTTTTTGGAAAGCCAGAAACATCTTCTTACATGTTTATGTTTTTAAATTAAATTGTTTTAACGAATAGTTTAGAAAATATTAATTTTCAAACTAAAAATTTTCAAAAAAAAAAAACAAACAAATCTTTTTTGAACTCAGTTTTTTTCAAAATTTTATGTAAGAAGTACTAATTTTGTTTTAAAAATTCAATGCCATTGTTAATTTTTAGTCGAAAACCCGGATGCAAAAATGTCTTTCCGTTTTTGAGAAATAAAAAAAAAACAGAACCACTTTTTTCTAAGAAAATCTTTGTTTTTATTTTTACCTATCTCGACTTTTAGTTTTATTAATTTATGAAACATTAACCTTTCTTTTAATATTTGTTCTGTAATTGGAACTTTACAACACGGTGTTGTTAACGAAGCCGTTGATTTTCAATATTTTTTTTTATAAAATAAGTCAATTTTTCAGAAAATTGCCCCTCCCGGCTTAACGGGGGGAATAAACCCCCCCTCCAATACGATTTTTTTCTTGTCTCAACTCAACCTACACGCTCTAGCTTTTTGGCACAACGCTCGTGAATCACCCTGTATTAAAAAAAAAAAAAAATCAGCATTGCGTTGTACCTGGCTTTGAACGATAAACATTTTCTATCAAATTTCAATCAATAAGTCTATGAATAATAAGCAAGAATGTATGCAGACACACGATTTTGAACTTTTAAGTAAAAACACTACAAGCAAATAATGAATTTAGTCCACATTCAATGAGCAACTAAATGTATGTTATTCCATGTATTATAATTAAAAGGACAAACAAAATAAATAAACAAAACAATTACCTATAATTTAGTTCAGTACCTGTCTGTTAATTATATCACAAAACGATGACTTTTTAATGGACATCAAATTCAGGGTTTTCAAATTTATACGCATAATGTAGGTCTAGGTACCTGATTTTCATTTCACCTACCAAAAAACTAAATAATCTTCTATTTTTGCATCACTATGGAAAATTGAAATTGTGTATCAAATGATGACCTCAATTTTAAGGCATTTTCCATTTCCAGAAAAAAGATTTCAAGTAGCAAGTTGTTTAAAAATTGTGTTTTGCTTATTTTTGGTTGTTTACATTCTACATCTTCTCTAGGAATCAATAAAATTGTTTTCAGACATGATGTGTACACTTTTGAGATATATTTATCTAGATACATTTATCTGAAGAACACATCCAACACTGTGCTCTCGAGTAAGTTATAATTGAACGTTAATCAATGACCTTCCTCATTTCCATTTACAAGGAAATTAAATGAATATCTATGTTACATTGAAGATGATCCTTAACGGTGATTAATTGCCCGCAACCACGACTGCCAGAGCGCGGTAGAAATCAAAGGAACAAGAAAATTCTTGTGATATATTCACAAACATATATTATATTTACATCAGTTCTAATTTCCTATCTTAGCGTGAATCTCCATTTGTTTATCAATTTCCTTAGATGAGCTTGTTAGAGTGACCAGATGATGTTTGTAAAATATACTCGAATGCTGATTATATAATGATATGGCAATAGATAACCGAAAAGGGCCTAAAAACACCAAGCTCATTCCTTAAGTATTTAAAATTGGTAAAGTTTTTTCTCAGATATGATTCGTAAATTACAATTAACATAAAATTACAACATTTAGAGACATATGGTCACATTATGTCCTATTGGACTACAGTCTAAACATGATAACCGGCAATTGAAAAAATTTCACTCATCTTAACCAAAATGTACTTTTGTAACACCAGAATGGCCCAATCTGTGCTATTTTACTACAATTATAAATTATTAGGTACATCTATCGGGTTTTTGATTACGTAACTCGTAATCTGGCTTTGGTGAAAAAAGATTGAATACACAATATATACAAGTATTAGAGCACATCATATTACATCCAATCTTTCTGAATTTAAATACTAATTTGTAGTTTAGGTTATTGTATGGGCATAATCGAATGAATTCAATAATAAAGAAAATAGCATTCGAATGATTGAAGAAATCGAATGATCATTCGAATTACGAAATCGATTGAAAATGGTGAACAATTTAACGTCCACAGTGCACAATGTGCTATTTTATACTTGCTTACTTACTTACTTACTTATGGTGGCGCTACAATCCAGGTCGGACCAGGGCCTCACAAAATTCTCCAGCCAGCTCGGTCTCCAGTTCGCACGCCAAGTTGGTTCAGGTCCTCTACCACCTGTGTGCTCCACCTGAGTAGCGGTCTTCCTCTTCTGCGACGTCCTTCCAGGTTAGATTCAAAGACTCTACAAGCCTACGATGCCTATGTTGACGTTTGCTTCAAGACGTCGTTGTTGGTAGAACTTTCTTGTCGACAGCATTAACTTGGTCTTGGTCTCGTTAACCGCTAAACCGATATTCCTCTCAAGACAGATATATATCCGTCTCAAGACTCACAAACGCTCCACTGACATCACGCTGTGTTCTTCGAATTATTTCAATGTCGTCTGCGTATCTTAGTAGCTGGACGGACTTTTGAAAGATTGTGCCTCTGGTGTTGACGTTAGAGTTTTGTAGAAATCACATGACAGCGCATCGCCTTTTTGACAACAAATGCGTCCGTCAGGTTTTTTTCCGACCATGATGGAACAGCGTGAGTTTTCCATTGTCATCTTACACAGACGGACGATTTTTTCTGGGATGCCAAAACTAGATATTGCTCTATATAATTGGTCTCTATAGACGCTCTCAAACGCGGCCTTGAAATCGATGAATAGGTGGTAGGTATCGATTTGAAGTTCCTGTGTCTTCTCCAAGATTTGCCGTAGGGTGAATATTTGTTCGATGGTGGACTTTCTTGAGGATCGGGCATACGATGCTGAGGTTCCAGCAGCTCTAAATGTTGTAATTTTATGTTAATTTTAATTTACGAATCATATCTGAGAAAAACTTTACCAATTTTAAATACTTAAGGAATGAGCTTGGTGTTTTTAGGCCCTTTTCGGTTATCTATTGCCATATCATTATTAGCTGCGTTTTATTATCACGATGATCTGATCCGGATCAGATCATGAAAATAAAATAGCTTCTATCATCAATTTCTCTTTTACTTCGAATTTGGCAGATGTTTGTATTTTTTTTTTTTTTTTTCATTCCGATCGAAGTTGCCCTAACCAGCTTAGCATTAAAATCTACAAGGACGATTTTAATGTCATAGCTAGGGCATTGCTCATAGGTCTTGTCGAGGAGCTCGTAGAAACTGTCATTGGTTTTGGTGAACTTAGCCTTGATACGGATTGTTGTGATGCGCTCATTCACTGAGTTGAAACTCAAGACCTTCCTCCTGAATCGAGTCCCAACTACAAATCCACATCCAAATAGACGCTGGTTTTGTTCCCGTTAGCAGTCGCCGTAGTAAATATCGCAGTTGTTCCTTTTACGTAGGCCGCGTAGGCCCGGACCATTCCATCGCATTGGATGGCAGTTTCATCTGCTTTATAGCAGTCAAGGGCATCCGCTAGTTGATCGGCTGCACGTGATCTGTTAAGGGACTGAAAAGTCGTTGTCCTTAAATCGTTTGCGTAATTCCGTCCGTATCCGAGGCTTGTTGGTGTTTCGGAACCATGTTTTCTTTATGTGGCCGGGCAGTCACCCCGACGCTAGACCCCCAACCTGGAGTTCCAGGTCTTAAGTTAAACTCTAAAACGAAGAGCCGGCCAGACCGCTCCTTATTACCTCTGCTGAAATCGACAAACAAAGCTTTTTCCAAAAAGCTTTAAGTTATTAACTAAATGCACACAAGATTTATCTTTGCTCCTCTCCATTCCAATAAATAAATACTTTGGCAAAAAAAGGGCCTGAAAGCTCCTTGTCCGGGAAGGATCTGTCTGGTAAGGAATTTATATTTTTCTGTAGAGACGAGACATCGGAGTGAGTTGATTATTATCTGTGCTTTCATTATATTATACTTGAGTGTAATAATTCATAAATACAGTAAATAACCATAAAAACATTTTCAGATCTGGCTCCAGCGACAGACATTATGTTAGATTCCACAAATACATATTTTACTCAGAATTGTATGTCTTTGAAATAGAACTAAGTACAAGCTGAATTATGCTTTCTATACTCTCTCGAATACCCCATTTAAAAGTCTACCCATTTTCCCATTGTACATTAATTTATTAAAGCAAAACATGATCACTTTAATTTTGATGTCTTGTCTGTATGAACGCAGCCACATCAAGTCATTAACATCAATAATTTTTACTGTAAAAATGTTAGTATGACCTCAGCCAATTGTAGTGACAATAAATCGGAATTTCTTGAGTGTTAGATCATCTTTCGATAAATGGAATCAATATTTACAGACTGGAAGTCTGCAATGAAATGGTTTTCAAGTTAAGGCATAAAACTCATTTATCCACTATAAGTCACGACTATTCAGAGAATTGAACTCGTTTATTATACAACAATTATTCTTTTCAACATTATGAACCATAAAAGGTAATTGAATTACAATGATGAAGAAAACAGTAGTTAAAAATAATATGATGTTGACCCATATTTTTTTATTATAAATCATTCAGTGAATCGACCATATTACGATTCAGAGTGCATAACTGGGTGCACATGAGATGACGCGACGACATTAAATTTCCAAACCAACTACGGCGACCACGACCGACGACGACGCGACAACTATACCATAGACGACTCCGCCTGCTATAGTAGCCATATAACGACTTCAATAATTTGACGATATTTAATAAGCCCGGTTTCTTTTAACAGTCCGTATCTTATGACTAGACCGTATTACAAAGCACACAAATAAATATTAAACTATGCTTAATAAAAGGTAATTTGTACCTGAACGACAATAGATAGAGAAACATATGGGTATATTGGTTGGTTCATCCACTACTACATGTAAAGGTACATATTTGTTTTCGCTGATATAGTTCAGAGATGTGGTAAAGGTATTCTTAAAAGATGCTTGGTTTCATTCTAGAGATAGAGAGTTACTCGCTCTCTTCCACTAACAATGAGTAATCTCGCTTTCTTTGGTCAAGCAATTTAACCAGTTTGCCAAAATTGTGGACTGAGACATGCGTTAGAACCTTGCTCCGATCGGAGCAAATTTGCTCCACTTTTAGGGAAAAATAAAAATCTACTCCGACGCTCCGATTTTTCAAGATTTGCTCCACTTTTTCCACATGAAAAAAAATTGTTAAAAACTACGTGTTAATAACATGTATGCCTGTATATAGCTTAGCGTCGTTTCTTTGAAGAAATTTAATTAAATAAAATTGTTGTTCCTGAACTAATCTTAATCAAATCAAGACGTTGTTTCCCTTTTATTGAAACATTGAAGAGGTTATACGATGGGTTATGGGCAACCAACGACGCGACGTGAGATTCATGATGGAATTACTCAATTTAATGGGTAGAATACCGAGAACTGGAATATGTCAAAACTTCCAGCTACTTACGTGGTTTACAAGTACTTTGTAGTACTGTACTGTAGTAATTAAGAAAAGACAGATCAGTACAGCACAGAACAGCACAAGTAATTAAAAACCGTCAGAACAGAATAAAATCAGCTGTTAAATAAATATTCCAAGTCAAATCAAAAATGAATAAAATTTTCATAATGAATGAATAATGAATAGCTTATTAGATTTTTACGAGAAATTTGTATTGGCGTAATAGTAATATTTTTACTTCCTCGGAAACTCGTCCATCGAGATAATTTCAAAAAAAATGTTTTGATTGGAAAACAAAAATAAAAATAATTTGGCTTTTGAAATTTTGACATATGATGTTTTCACAAAGCTGCAACACCAAAAAATTAGGTGCAGAAAAAATTGTACTTAACTAAGCTGAACAACTTCATGGAACACAAGAGCAAGTTGGGGCAAGGTTTTTCCTCATGAAACACAAACGTTTACTTTTGGATCTTTCTGTTCTTTTCTGTGCGGAAAGATTCATTAAACAGACCTGTGGTGTTTTTAATTGGCAATCTGGAAGTTCAAAAAAGCATTCTGAATGCGTTCAAGTGGACAGTTTCTGATGCTGAAAAGAAGAGAATTCCCTTCTGATTTTAAAACCAGAATGTTTTTTTTTTTCCAGATTCCAGTTAAAACCGCCACTAGTGTACTTAAGAAATAAATATTCCCACTTCGAATTTATTTATTTAATAAGAAAAAAGTCTGAAGCTTGGGAAAAATTTAAAAAATACGACAGCACTACGAACTGCGATGTGACCAGGGTCGTGATGTTGTTCATTCAGCAACTTGCATTTTACAAAAAGAAGGGAGTTGTTTTACATCGGCGAATGTCACATGCCTCACTCTATTTTAACGTTACTTCAACGGTATATGCTCTAGTGAAATAGCCAGTTGCATTCCTCCTCTTAAGATATTCTAACCCGCGCTCCAGGAATGCCCATCAGTTCACCTTGAGCCCAACTTCGGACTTACAGTCATGCGTTGATTATAAAAATAAAAGAAAAATATATACAGTAATACAGCTAAGTAGACATTTTATTAGAGAAAATTTCCCTGAAAGGTATCTTCTTCTTGTTACCAAATCTACTCCGAAAATTTTGCATTTGCTCCACTTTTTTTTCAAATTCGCTAAGAAATTTTTATAACTGAGGTTCTAACCCTGGACTGAGATTGCTAGATGCTGGATTCACAATATTATAGTCCGGGCAACAAATAACATTGTTTGTTAAATCTTTTATGGGCTGACGGGAAATCCTTCATTCAACTTTCGTTTATTGTTGTTATTGTTATAAATTTGTTTGTTGCTAATTCAGTCGAATGCAAATGTAGTCATATTTTTGTTTGTTTGCTTTAAAAGGCAAATATTCAAAAAAACATCACATAATACAGCATGAAAACGGGATTTTCTCAACAACACCATGGTTAATTAGTTAAATACAATTACGAAATTTAAAAACACTATTCAATAGTATCTTTCAGACACTTAACAGCATCAAATTAATAATAACTTATTATTCCATTGTGAATTGAAGTCTAGACATAAGTACAAAGTGTTTTAACACGCTATTATAGGTATGCAGTGTAAATTGAATTGAAGGCTTCAAACGGATACGTTTGTATGTAAAGTAAATGCATTATGGAGAACGTTAAGCTTGACCCTTTGATTATTATACAACTTGCAAATATAATAAATACATGTAAGTTTTTTGAGGTAAATATTTCGAATCAATAATAATTATTATTTAATTGAATGAAATTTACTAAATTTAGAAGGTAAGAAAAAAGAAAAATTGTAAAAAACAAAAAAATTGCATTTGCCATTTATGTAGTCAGTAGAGTGAAGTCGCACTTATATATCTTCGAATATAGGTGATTAGCATTTTGGTCCTTTATATCCATAATATAACAGTTACATTATGCGCCTGTATACTGTCTACCTTTCCATTCACGCTAGAATTTGTGTCAACTGTTTAGTTTGGTATAGTTTTCTATTGCTCCAAAACTGTAGAATTTTATTTTATTAAATTTTCTCAAGAAAAAACCCGTTGTTGTTGCTTGAACAACACTTTATGACAAACATTTTTAGGAACGTTTTGTTCCAAAATTCGATATTTTGTATTAAATTAAAAAATTACAAACCGAATTTGTTGTACAATAAATTACAATATAGAGAGATAGATAGCTAATTTGGATTTTATTGAATTAAAATTTGAATTCAACAATATAGTAGCATATTAACATATACAAAAATCATGCATGGCATTTGCCGTCTGTCAGATTGACAACTATAATACCTATATTTAATTCATTATAATGTTATACTTACTTACTTCGGGTGGCGCTACAGTCTGTTGCGGACTTGGGCCTCAATCAACAGTCTCCGCCAGCCAACTCGGTCCCTAGCTAGCTGTCTCCAGTTTTGCACTCCAAGTTGATTGAGGTCCTCTTCGCGGTCTTCCTCTCCTCCTACGTCCCTCGGGAATAGTGTCGAAGGCTTTCCGGGCCGGAGCATTGGTGTTAATCCGCTCTAAATGACCAAGCCATCTGAGTCTCTGGACCTTGACCCTTCTGGCTAGGTCCATGTAGTTGTACAACCCGTGAAGTTCGCTGTTATATCTTCTTCGTCATTCCCCTTCAATGCACACGGGGCCAAAGATGACCCGAAGAACTTCCAGCCTAAGGCACTTTTACTCGATTTTGTCAAAGTCTATGCTTCTGCACCATACAGCAGGACTGGGATGATGAGTGTGTTGTACAATTTTACCTTAGTTGCTCGAGAGAGGGCTTTTCCACTCAATTGCTTTCATAGCCCAAAGAAAAAGCGATTAATAAGAGTTATTTTTCGTCTGATCTCAGCGCTGGTGTTATTGCCCGGTAGGTAGTTGTCTAGGTAGACAAACTCCACTACTACCTCGAAGTCTATTGTGACGTTTTGTCCGAGCCGTCGCTATTGGGTGTTCTTCTACAAAGACAGCATATACTTCGTTTTTCCCTCATTTACCACTTAACCCATTTTTGCCGCTTCTGTCTCAATTCTCACAAAGGCGCCATTGACATCACGATGTGTTCTTCCCATTATATCAATATCATCAGCGTACGTGAGAAGTTGAACAGATTTTTGGAAGATAGTGCCTCTGGTGTTGACGATGGAGTTCTGCACTTTTTTCTCAAGAACGATGTTAAAGAAATCGCACGACGGTGCATCGCCTTGACTGAATCCTTTTTTGACGTCGAAAGATTCCGCAAGCTCGTTGCCAACATTGATGGAGCAACGTGAGTTCTCCATCGTCATTTTGCACATGCGAACGAGCTTGACAGGAATGCCAAAACTAGACATAGCTTTATACAGTTCGTCTCTGTAGATGCTGTCATACGCGGCTTTAAAATCGATGCAAAAAGGTGGTTGGTATCGATTAGGAGTTCATAGGACTTTTATAGAATCTGCTGCAGCGTGAAAATTTGGTCGACAGTTGGCTTTCCTGGCCTCAAGCCACATTGATAAGGACCAATCAGATTGTTGACGAAAGGCTTCAGACGTTCACATATTACGGCAGAGAGGATCTTGTAGGCGATGTTAAGTAGACTGATTCCTCTGTAGTTGGCACAGTTTAGAGTATCTCCCTTTTCAGGATCGGGCAAACAGTGCTGAGGTTCCATTCATCGGGCATGCATTCCTCTGACCATATCTTACAGATGATTTGGTGTATGCTCCTATCTAGCTCGTCGCCTGCTGCTTTGAACAGCTCAGCAGCTAGACCATCTGCTCCAGCGGCTTTGTTGAATTTCAGCCGTGATATTGCGGTTTTCACTTCTTCTAGGTCGGGTTCACGGAATTGTTGGCTATCATCGTGTCCGATGAAAGGCTCCTGTCTGACGGCGGTATTTTGTTCGTCGTCGCCGTTATACAGTCTACAGAAGTGGTCTTTCCAAATCCCCAGTATTGACTCCGATTCTATTATGATGATCCCTTGTTTATCTCTGCAGACATCGATTCTTGCTCGATGACCTTGAGCCAGCTGTTTAACCTCTCGATAAAACCTTCGAACTTCATTCCTGCTGTTGGCTCTCTAAACATCCTCGATCTGACGCTTCTCATGCTCTCTCTTTTTTCACCTGAGAAGCCTTTTTCCTCTTTCGCTCGTAGAGCTTACGAGCCGCTCTTGTCCTTCTATTCAGCGCCGCTTTGTATGCCTCCTGCTTGGCTCCATGGGCCTGCCTGCAATTTTCCTGCCAAACCAGGGGTTTAGTTTTGGTGGCTGTGTGAACCCAGCACATTAGAGGCGGCATCTCTAACTGCTCTCTGGCAATGTTACCACTGGTCTTCGATACTTGATGTTGGCAGTATAAGACTCCTTAAGAGGTTACTTGAAACTCGATCAGAAAAGGATTTGGCGATCTCTTGTGATTGTAGCCGTTCGACGTCGAATTTTCTTGCAGTATTTCGTTGTTTTGGCCGTTATCGGTATATTCGTAGTGCTACCTTGGCTTCGACGAGGTAGTGGTCCGAGTCGATGTTAGCTCCACAACATTTCGCCCCGCAGCAAAATCAATCAGCATTAATCCGTGGAAGTAGTGCCGTGCAGGCTGTGCTTTCCGACTATTCCACCAAAAATGTCCTCTTTACCGAGCTTTGCGTTAAAATCGCCGATTACAATTTTAATGTCATAGCTAGGATTGATGCGTTTTCGAGAATTTTGAAAAAAAAGGTTAAAAGTATTTTTTTTTAAATACAACAAAATGTTATTTGAGCAATTTATAGTGTTTCGAAAAAAAAATATGTCTAGGATGTTTAAAAAAATCGTAGGAGCCGTTTTTGAGAAAATTGAAACATTTGATTTTGTCCGAAAAAATATATGGTGGCTACCCTAAATTTTGATCTTAAAAATGAAATCAAGATTGGTCACCCAAATTCGCTCAATCCACTTATTTCCAAAGTTGAAGAAATCGAACCGTTGTAAGGCTGTAGGTTAGGTGCGTCTGCATACAGACAGATAGACAGACGGACGGAATCGCCGCACCCACTTTTCGACTTCTCTACCATCATAATGTCATATTTGAAAAAAATACTCAAGTTTGTTTTTTACGAATACAATACATACTTGGCATATTCTATATCTATGTTGCAAGTAAAAGAGAATATAAATTTGGAAAAATCTTGCAGATCCATATTTATGAAAATTCGAGCAGCTATACATATTGTATTTAAATAAAGCTTTGATTTGTATTTAAAAAAAAACTGTGTACATTGTAGGCATTGTTAAATGTTAAAATATAGTAAGTTTTGTTTCTGGGAAATAAAAAAATTATTATTGCGACTTTTATAATTTTTTGCATTATCACATATTTATTGTCTTGTTATCTATTGGCATAAAATAACTCTTATTGTTTTCGCTTATTTGTCCAAAAATATTATTGATAATATTCATAACAAAATGCAATTCGTTCTGAGCTGATAGAGCTTAATATTAATTAAGAGATTTATACTGAAGGTATTATAATGTAGATTTAAATATTTAATTTTAATAATCAGTAAAAAAAGATATAAGAACCATTTATCAAACATATAAAAATCCAAGTTACCTATCCAAAATGAAACTAGAATTTTAGGCGGACAGAAAACCACTTTTTTTTTCTTCCATTTTGGTGTTTACCTTAAATATTAATGCTTATGAAATTCACCAATAATAATATCATAGGGGAAATTCACCCACACCTGAATCACAACTAGAAATAAACCAAAGGAAATATCAAGATCATTGAAAGTGTACGTTCTCGGGGATACAACGAACGTTCAAAACAGCGCCAGCGATCGATTCGTTATGGCGTAAACAAGTCAAGGTCTTTTATTTGGTTCATTTCTCCCGTGGTCGTCCATATGGTGTTTTTGAATTTAAAATATCCATCCATCCACTCAAAAGCAGGCAAGTTAAAAACAGATCTGGTTTTGATCTCATTTACGCACATTAATCTTTAACCTTAATTTTTAAAAACTCCGATAGTTTGGAAAGATGCAAGCTCCGAATCGATGACCTAATTCTCACCACAACAAACAAGTAGCATCGTTTTAATAAATTTATGAGACATCAAACTAATTATAGAATTATTATATCTTTTTGATACGGAAAAATGTCGTCAATAAACCCGACGACGACGGATGTCAACGTTTCTATTTGTTACATTCTGTTAAAAAAAATTATGTTGCTTTGCGTGTAGATAGATATACCTGTAGATTATTGTTTTTCCTTGAAAGTGAACTTGAAATTAATTTAGAACTTCAAGTTGATGTTTATGGTGGCGATGACACGAACAGATTTTTTTTTTTTTTTAATGCGACCGACGCACGATCTTGTCGGAACAAAAATTCGATGTTTACTTGACAAACAACAATTAATAATACCAAATTGAATAGGGTAACGCGATGGCGTTAGCGCACTTTAGAATACGAGGTATACAGTCGGAATAAAGAATGACAACTGAAAATTGCTTAGAAACGATCTAACAAATTACTAACACGATTCCGCGATAGACAACACACAACATTGAGTCGGTTATAAAATTCATCAGATGTTAGTGTGGTTTTGTTTTAAACATTTTCTCTTTTCATTGGTGTTTGCTAAATGCTAAGCTTATTGTTAAAAGTGAGCAGTACGAAATAAACTGTATGAGAATGAGAACTGGAATTAAATAGATGTGTGCGAATCTGAGAGATTTGCTAAACGCGAGTCGTCGTCACTCACTTTGGATATAAAAAAGTAAGATACGAAACTTTTTTTGAGATTCAATGGACTTCGGAATAATTGCGACTTGATCGTAAGTCAAGTAAAATACTACTACTGATGAGCAAAGCATCAGCGATAAACAGATCTCATGAGCCGATCTATCCATTGAGCGAGTAATGTACGTTGCAAATAATAAAAATAAACTTGTAAAATTTCTTGCGGAAGTTTACTTCAAGTTGAAAAGAAGCTTTTGCTAGCTTTTTGTTACGAATGTTGTTTTTCTGTTTTAATGGCAAGGCAAGACTGAGGGCAAACGTCAGACTAGCTCATTAAATGAATTTGTTTACTTTTCATATTTGAATTGTGTGTTCCAAATAGTCCAGGAGATATTGTTTTACTTACATGAAAGGGAATTTTTGTATTCAGTTTAAATATTAAACTATGCAATTGTTGTTGATGAAAGTCGAGGAGACAATTATTTTGAGCAAAGGTTTTTTGATAACGTAAGCTTTATTAAAATGAAAATGATTATTATTATATAATATTGAAAAAGAGAAAAAATTACCTAAAAATTAAAAAAGTCTTTTTCTTCTCGACATGAATTTCATAACAATATTGAAATATTTGAAGTAAGAAAACATAAGAAAATTTCTTAAAACTTAAGGAAAACTTGAATTCAATTCTTAAGCAAGGTATAAACTGGCTGAGTGTTTTCATTTTAAATATCATTAGGAATACCACTAACATTTCTCCCCCCGGTGAAACATCTGATTCATCTGTTGGTTCACCACATTTTGAGTTGCATGTATCAAGAATGCCAGTTTAACAACAGGACGCTCATACATTCCATTGGCTGTTTTGACGATTGCTCTTCTCACTTGACCATCTTTTGCCTTCGTTGTACTTATAACAACTCCTTTCATCCTGGACCCTCTAGGAAGATTTTTATCAACTATTAGGACGATATAATTTGTTTCTATATTTTTAACATCCTTAAACTACTTAGTTCTTCTTGTAAGAGTTGGCATATACTCCTTTACCCACCGTTTCCAGAAAATGTTTGCAATTGTTGGCATACTCTCCAGTTTTTATCGGAGCAAGAGGTCCTTAACACAAAAATTTCCAAGTGGCTTGTAACCATTCGAAGAACCAATCAAGAAATGATTTGATGAGCTTCCGCATCATCAGGATTAACCGGAACATGAGTCAGTGGGCGAGAGTTCAAAAATGCTTTCAAACTTTCAACCAAGGCTTACCCCATCCACGGGTTGGTGAACACCTTTACGGGCTACTTCGACTTATTTGAAGCCCAGGCCGTAAAAGGAGCGGTTTTTCCGGCTCTTGCACTTGGAGTCACATCAAGTGCCTGGTACTCCAGGTTGGGGATTGTGCGTCGGGGTGACTTCCCGACCACGTAGAAAAAATCTTAGTTGCGAAGCAACAACAGGCCTCGGAAACGGACGGATACACTGATGACGACCCAAGCAAATGTACAAAGGACAACGATTTTCGGATATGCACGTGGAATGACCGCGTGCTGCCGAACAGTTAGCGGAGACCCTCAACTGCTACAAAGCAGACATTACCGCTATCCAGGAAATGCGATGGGATGGACCGGGCAAAAGGAGGATGAGAAACTGCGACATCTACTATGGTAATTGTTACCGAGAGCAACAACAGCGACTCTTTGGATGCGGATTCGTCGTGGGAAGCAGACTCAGGCAAAAAGTCTTGAGCTTCAAATGCGTGAGCGAACGCATCACGACAATCCGAATCAAGGCTAAATTCGGCAACATCAGCCTAATATGTGCGCATGCCCCCACAGAAGAGAAAAAGGACGACACCAAAGACGAGTTCTACGAGCTCCTTGACAAAACATACGAGCAATGTCCTAGTTATGACATTAAAATTGTCCTCGGCGATTTTAACGCAAAGCTGGGAAAAGAGGACATCTTTGGTGGAACAGTCGGAAAGCACAGCCTGCACGACACCACTTCCGATAACGGATTCAGGCTGATCGATTTTGCTGCGGGGCGAAATGTTGTGGTAGCAAGCACCTGGTTCCCTCATCTCAACATCCATAAAGGTACATGGAGATCTCCTGATCAATCAACCGTCAACCAGATTGATCACATTGCGATCGACGGAAGGCACTTGTCCAGCATTTTAGATGTTCGAACTTTCCGAGGAGCTAACATCGACTCGGACCACTACCTCGTCGTAGCCAAGGTAGTGCTACGAATATCCCGACAACGGCCAAAACAAGGAAATGCTGCAAGAAAATTCGACGTCGGACGGCTACAATCGCAAGAGATCGCCAGATCCTTCTCTGATCGAGTGTCAAGTAACCTCTTAAGGAGTCCTATGCCGCCAACATCAAGTATCGAAGACCAGTGGCAACATTGCCAGAGAGCAGTTAGAGATGCCGCCTCTAATGTGCTGGGTTTCACACAGCCACCAAAACGAAACCCCTGGTTTGACGAAGAATGCAGGCAGGCCCATGCAGCCAAGCAGGAGGCATACAAAGCGGCGCTGCATAGAAGGACAAGAGCTGCTCGTGAGCTCTACGAGCAAAAGAGGAGAGAGGAACGCCGGCTTCTCAGGAGAAAAAGAGAGAGCATGAGAAGCGTCAGATCGAGGATGTTGAGAGAGCCAACAGCAGGAATGAAGTTCGGAGGTTTTACCGAAAGGTTAAACAGCTGGCTCAAGGTCATCGAGCAAGAACCGATGCCTGCAGAGATAAACAAGGGAACATCATAGTAGAATCGCAGTCAATGCTGGGGATTTGGAAAGACCACTTCTGTAGATTGTATAACGGCGACGACGAACAAAATACCGCCGTCAGACAGGAGCCTTTCATCGGACACGATGATAGCCAACAATTCCGTGAACCCGACCTAGAAGAAGTGAAAACCGCAATATCACGGCTGAAATCCAACAAAGCCGCTGGAGCAGATGGACTAGCTGCTGAGTTGTTCAAAGCAGCAGGCGACGAGCTAGATAGGAGCATGCACCAAATCATCTGTAAGATATGGTCAGAGGAATGCATGCCCGATGAATGGAACCTCAGCATTGTTTGCCCGATCCTGAAAAAGGGAGATCCTCTAAACTGCGCCAACTATAGAGGAATAAGTCTACTAAACATCGCCTACAAGATCCTCTCTGCCGTAATATGTGAACGTCTGAAGCCTTTCGTCAACAATCTGATTGGTCCTTATCAATGTGGCTTCAGGCCAGGAAAGTCAACCATCGACCAAATTTTCACGTTGCGGCAGATCCTGGAAAAAGACCTATGAACTCCAAATCGATACCCACCACCTTTTCATCGATTTTAAGGCCGCGTATGACAGCATCTACAGAGCGAACTGT
>CAKKXW010000165.1:36300-47483 GCA_920937365.1 Sphaerophoria rueppellii | reverse complement strand
TCGCCTGCTGCTTTGAACAACTCAGCAGCTAGTCCATCTGGTCCAGCGGCTTTGTTGGATTTCAGCCGTGATATTGCGGTTTTCACTTCGTCTAGGTTGGGTTCACGGAATTGTTGGCTATCATCGTGTCCAATGAAAGGCTCCTGTCTGACGGCGATGTTTTGTTAGTCGTCGCCGTTATACAATCTACAAAAGTGGTCTTTCCAAATCCCCAGCATTGACTGCGATGACCTTGAGAGAGCTGTTTAACCTTTCGATAAAACTTCTCTCTCTTTTTTCTTTTGAGAAGCCGGCGTTCCTCTCTCCTCTTTCGCTCGTAGAGCTCACGAGCAGCTCTTGTCCTTCTATGCAGCGCCGCTTTGTATGCCTCCGGCTTGGCTGCATGGACCTGCCTGCATTCTTCGTCAAACCAATGGTTTCGTTTTGGTGGCTGTGTGAAATTCAGCACATTAGAGGCGGCATCTCTAACTGCTTTGTGTGCAATGTTGCCACTGGTCTTCGATACTTGATGTTGGCGGCATAGGACTCCTTAAGAGGTTACTGGATCCTAGTCGATGTTAGCTGCTCGGAAAGTTCGAACATCTAAAATGCTGGACAAGTGCCTTCCGTCGATCGCAATGTGATCAATCTGGTTGACGGTTGATTGATCAGGAGATCTCCATGTACCTTTAAGTATGTTGAGATGAGGGAGCCAGGTGCTTGCTACCACAACATTCCGCCCCGCAGCAAAATCGATCATCCTGAATCCGTTATCGGAAGTGGTGTCGTGCAGGCTGTGCTTTCCGACTGTTCCACCAAAGATGTCCTTTTTTCCCAGCTTTGCGTTAAAATCGCCGAGGACAATTTTAATATTATAGCTAGGACATTGCTCGTACGTTTTGTCAAGGAGCTCGTAGAACTCGTCTTTGGTGTCGTCCTTTTTCTCTTCTGTCTGGGCATGCGCACATATTAAGCTAATGTTGCCGAATTTAGCCTTGAATCGGATTGTTGTGATGCGTTTGCTAACGCATTTGAAGGTTAAGACTTTTTGCCTGAGTTTGCTTCCCGCGACGAATCCGCATCCAAAGAGTCACTGTTGTTGCTCTCCTCTCGGTAACAATTACCATAGTAGATGTTGCAGTTTCTCATCCTCGTTTTGCCCGGTCCATCCCATCGCATATCCTGGATAGCGGTAATGTCTGCTTTGTAGCAGTTGAGGCTCCCCGCTAACAGTTCGGCGGCACGCGGTCTATTAAGAGACCAACATTCCACGTGCATATCCGAAATTCGTTGTCCTTTATACATTTGCTTGGGTCGTCATCAGTGTATCCGTCCGTTTCCAAGGCCTGTTGTTGATTCGCAACTCGATTCTTTTCTACGTGGTCGGGAAGTCACCCCGACGCACAACCCCCAACCTGGAGTACCAGGCACTTGATGTGACTCCAAGTGGAAGAGCCGGAAAAAACCGCTCCTTTTACGGCCTGGGCTTCAAATAAGTCGAAGGATAATTGATGTCGAAAATATTCTGTGTATTTCGGACTTGTTGCAAATCTTTTGTCTGTAAGTCAAATTAGAAAACGGGGACACCAGGTTGAAGTTTTTCCAGACCGTTGTGAAATTAAAGACCAACAAAATAATATATTGGCAATAGCTTTACTAACTGACGGTTTGTATTAATTGAAGAATTTTAAACATTTTGCGTATATTGCAACTGCTTGCTCTGAATGTTTTGGAACCTGGCATCAGCGGTTAGGACATTTGAATAACTTAGATTTGAGTAAAATGATGTCTGGTGCTGTTGATGGTATGTCGTTAGTTGAAAATAAGGGCGAAGATATCTGTGTCATCTGTTTAAAAGGAAAAAAGTCAAGATTTCCTCAGCCTGACCAGAAAAATATAACACGATACCCGACGAACCAGTTTTACTCCATAGACCGAAAGACGTCAATGCGGAAGTACTGATACCAAACCCCAATTTAAAAGATTTAAATACATATTTAGTTTATGTAAGAACGTTTTAGTGATTTATTATTTAGAAATAAAAATAATAAAGAAATTGTGGACCTTATTGCTGAAGTTTAATGTTTTTCATGAGACGGAAGCTTGGCGATCAGACGATCATAAATAAACCTCGGATGGAAAGCAAAAAGGACATCACTGCCTCGCACCCATACCAGTATTTTATTTTGGTTCATTTCGTTTTGGGTAGCCTATTTGTTCTCATAAAAGACGATTATGATACTCACCACCTTTAACGTCAAAAAATATAAGAGGCAGAATTAACCATTTTAAGAAGCAATAAACTACGTATCATCAAATTCAATGCTTCTTATATATTTACAGTTGATTACATTTATAACAAAATGTATCTTTTAACTAAAACATCACTGCGGCGGCGGTGGTGGGGGCTGCTGAAAATTTGGAGGCGGAAAAAGTGTTTGCTGCATTACGTGAGGCGGTGGATATACTGCGTATGGGTTAATAACTAAACCGGTGTTAACTGGTGGAGGTTGTTGAAAATGTGTTGGCATGCTATTGAATGGTGATCTATTAAATCTACCTGGTGAGTGCATTGGTGGTCTATGTTGTGGTTGATTAAACACTGGCCCTCGATAAAAATTGGAATGCCAGCTGTTCCCAGCAATATTATAATTTCCTTGAGCTTGATGACTGGGCTGATTATGTCTTGTCCCCCCGCGATAACTGTGAGATCCTCTGTAGTTTGGCGTTGCTTGAGTATATGAACTTGTTCCAGCGTTCATAGGATTAAACGAAGAGTTCCTCTTCCTATTTGGCCTCCTGGCTGATCGTTCTTCTTCATCATCTGAATAATCTATATACCTTGGAGGTGGTTCCACGTCGTTTTCCCAACTAGCATCAGAACCACGAACTTTCATTAGATTTGCCAGAACTACAAATTGGGTATGCTCTGTTCTGGGCGCTACGTAGACAGTTTGACCAACCTGAATACCTTTTTCTATGATTTCCTTATTGGAATTGAAACGAACACAGTAAAGAGGGTTTGAAACTTGACCGAGGACATCAAAAACTTCACCGAGAACTTTTTTTCCTTTGTCTCTAAACAATATGGTTTCTAAATCCAGCGGAACAGTCCCGGGAAGAGCATTTACCAATACAAGCTGCTCAACAATGGAATGGATGGTGCCGAGTTCTGTACATTCTTCTTCGGGAACCGTTATATGCAAGTCTTGAATTGGGGGCAAATCTTCTAGTTGTAATTCGCCCTTAACTCTAGGTTGGTGTGAGGAACGACTATTTCCTTCTTCATCATCATCTCCAATTTCATCATACAATTCCAAGTCGACTTGATCGCGATTCTCACATAGAAATTCAACGTCGGATGTGGATGATTCTGAGTCAATCTCAACGCACCGGTTCTGATAAGTTTCTGTCGCTGGAATCTCAAGCACGTCATCATCAGAATCGTTATCAGTATCATATTGAGCTAAAAGCGAAAGCGATGACTGCTGTTTAGGATCGGTTCCAGCTTCACTTTTAATCTTGATATTTGTTGGGTTTAAGGCTATGTCCGAACTAGGGTTATGGGACTGTTTGTCAGTCATTGGAGTATTCGATTCTAGAACTTGTGGTACCTCAGTAGTTAAAGGCTCAACAACTATATTTGAAATAATTTGGACTTGATTACTGTTCACAGAAATGTCGTCGTCAACATTTTGTTTCCCTGAAATTTCTTCTACAGTTTTATCCGCAGCGCTTGATGATTCCCGAGGTGTACATATCGGCTTATCTGGAAAACCAATCGATTCATTTTGTTGAGTAACGTCTTCAACATTTCTGCAGTTGGCATTATCTGGATTATTTATCACTTTCTGACTAACATCCTGAACCGAAATCGAAGGCCCAAAATTGTCGACAGACGGGATATATTTTTCGCTTTCACTTGTATGTGTTAAATCTTTAATTGAAAACAAAAATAAGAATAGTTTTTATTTTAAACAATAACAAAGCTACCTGTAATTGTATCCTTGTTTGGAGTTTCGGGTATTTCATCACAACCAGAGTTCAGGGTTGAATCCATATTATAATTCAAGTAGGATTTTTATATTTCAATAAATCTATTGAAGAAAGATCAAGTATTTTAATATAAGATAATTTACTTGTGATAACGCATTCACCTGCTGCACGTCCACGCTTTGTATATGGCACGACATTTATACAAAGCGTCCAGTCCACGTGCTCAAGTGAAATATCAAAACCAGAGATTATACATAAAAGATAGATAGATGAAACTGAAACAGGGGCACTGCAAGAGTATGCGTATTTTTCTAGACTATCTCATTGGATCTTACATTCAACCCCACTGATCACTTATACCAAGATTGGAAACCTTGCTGTCAAAATGACATTTGCCTACAAGCTAGGGGAGCAGGTTAGCTGTAACAGTATGCGTGTAATACAAACTTAAAGACACAGGTTAGCTGTAAGAGTATGCGTTTTATTGTAATAATGATACAATTGCCTACATAATAAAGCAAGTTTGCTGCAAGAGTATGTGTGTATGAAAAAAATAACATTTGCGGTATTTGGAGGGTAAAACGTAGTTAGGTTTCCAATCTTGTTATAAAGTGATCACTGTTGAACCCACAGTACACAGAATACATTCTAACTTTCACAGTAACTATGGTCCGAAGCTTGTAGGCAACTGTCACTTTGACAGCCTCGTTTCCCATCTTGTTACTTATTTAATCTTTGCCACTGATCTCTCAAATCGCTGATCTCTATAATACACTGGATAGTGTATCCCTTTGTATATAAATTTAACAGGTATAATCGAAATGGAATTCGACTGAAGGGCCAACTGGTTCCAAGCCGAGATAACCCTTTTTTATTGTGTGTTCTCTACTTGGTTTGACAGGAGAGGAGTAGAAAACCAATCTTGATAATACCCCCCAATATATATACAAGGGTGTATCCATCACTGATCTCTTTATTACACTGGATAGTGTATTACCTGCAAAGTATAACAGTGTTTTTGACTCCATTTGAAGATGACAGTCAATGTCCCTTTTCGACTTTTTGACGTCTAACCAAAAAAAAAAAATAAAACAAAAAATAAGGCGTTTTTCTTATTTACATCTGAACGGAGTCTGAACAATGAATAGAAATGTTTAGAATAATTTAAATGGTGAAGAAAACAAGTTGTTATGGAAGAGAATATCAGTTTTGTAATTAATAAAAGCCTATTATATTATTTATTAATACAATTATACAAATGAAAAAAAAAACCTTAATATTAATTCTCAATATGCAATGCTCCGAACTAAAAAAGAAAAATGCCTATAAATGAAAGCAAACTATTTTGTTCTTTGCACCGATACAGAGATCAGTAATATAGAGATAAGGGATTTTTTGTCGTTTATTTTTGTTATACTGTTATACGAATTTTTCCCCTTTAGACCTTATAACAATATTCAAATGGAGTCACTTTTTCCTTTGGGGAGTAGTCTCAAGATGGAAAACGATGGTGGTGTCATCTTTAGAATTTTTCACAGAAGCAGTTTTTTTTTACATAAGTTTGTATTGTGTGTTCTCTGCCTGGTTTGACAGAAGATCTGTCAAACCAAGCAGAAAACCAATCTTGGTAGTACCACTGATCTTTATAATACACTGGATAGCGGATCCATACCACTGATCTCTATAATACACTGGATAGTTCGGAGCATTGTGTATAGAGAATTAATATTAAGGTTTTTTTCATTTTTATAATTGTATTAATAAATGATATAATCGACTTTTATTAGTTACAAAACTGATATTCTCTTCCATAACAACTTGTTTCCTTCACCATTTAAATTATTCGAAACATTTCTATTCATTGTCCAGACTCTGTTCAGATGTAGAAAAGAAAAACGCCTTAGTTTTTTCCTTTTTTTTTTGTTGGTTGGACGTCAAAAAGTCGAAAAGGGACATTGACTGTCATCTTCAAATGGAGTAAAAAAAAACTGTTATATTTTGTAGGTAATACACTATCCAGTGTAATATAGAGATCAGTGATCCATACAGAAAAAGTGACTCCATTTGAAGATTGTTATAAAGTCGAAAAGGGAAAAATTCGTATAACAGTATAACAAAAATAAACGACAAAGAATCCCTTATCTCTATATTACTGATCAGTAGTTTGTTTTCATTTATAGGCGTTTTTCTTTTTTAGTTCGGAGCATTGTGTATAGAGAATTAATATTAAGGTTTTTTTTCATTTTTATAATTGTATTAATAAATGATATAATCGACTTTTATTAGTTACAAAACTGATATTCTCTTCCATAACAACTTGTTTCCTTCACCATTTAAATTATTCGAAACATTTCTATTCGTTGTCCAGACTCTGTTCAGATGGAAAAAAGAAAAACGCCTTAGTTTTTGCCTTTTTTTTTTGTTGGTTAGACGTCAAAAAGTCGAAAAGGGACATTGACTGTCATCTTCAAATGGAGTAAAAAAAAACTGTTATACTTTGTAGGTAATACATTATCCAGTGTAATATAGAGATCAGTGGGTAGTACTAGCTGTTCCATATGCAAAGGCTTTTTTTGTATGGAAACACTATCCCGTGAATTAAAGAGATCAGTGATTTGGGGAGTAGCTTTGTATATAAATTTAACAGGTATAACACTGATCTCTTTTATAATATAATAATATTATAGAGATCAGTGAGGTATAATCGAAATAGAATTCGACTGAAGCGACAAATGGTTACAAGGAGATATAACCATCTTTTTTACATAAGTTTTGTGTTTTCTCTGCCTGGTTTGACAGAAGATCCGTAAAACCCATTGTATATGGAATCAGCTACTATAATCAAGAATGGTGTTTTCGATATTTTGTGCTACATCAAACCCAAAAAACGACAGAAGATCTGTCAAACCAAGCAGAAAACCAATCTTGTTAGGACTAGCAGTTCCATACACAAAGCTACGAAGCACAGATTAGAAATGATAATGCCTACAAGCTGCGGTCAACGTTTACTGCAAGAGTATGTGTGTTTTTACCAATACTATCTCAGTAAAGTTAGGTATCCCATCTGGGGAAAAAATTAACCGGTAAATTTGAAAATTTGTAGTTTTAACGTACGAAAGGTGAGTAAAAGTGAGCGAAGAGGGATATGTTCAGAAAGATAGCAAAAAAGTAAAATTGCGTAAAAGCAGTAAATGGCATCAAATGTATCTAGCAGTTGAATTTCCGGCATCAAAATTACATATTTGTTTTCTGAAACTAATTGAACATTTTATTTTATTAATAAAAATATTAGTACTTACTTAAACCCGTCAGTTCTTAACGAAATCTTTGATGAAGTCACGAATGTTTACATTACTAATGTTTCACTCTTTTCGAGACAAGGTGCCGTTATCATTACCCCTTTGCAAAAAGAAATAAGGAAAACAAATATTACGCAAGTTTTTTCTTCTTCATTTATATACATACCAGGATCCTTTTTTGATATTTGTCTGTATACATTCATATTTAGCTCACATATATGAATGGAAACAAAACGTCAAAATACTTGTTTTGTTTTGCAAGTAAAAGATTGTAGTTTTTTTTGTCTATCGTCAGAATTTAATCAGATAAATGAAGCTTTTCGAACAAATATTCTTCACATTGTCTGAAGGAAATCTGAACCTTCACCAAAATGTTTGCTGGGATTCATTTATATACATACCAGGATCCTTTTTTGATATTTTTCTGTATACATTCATATTTAGCTCACATATATGAATGGAAACAAAACGTCAAAATACTTGTTTTGCTTTGCAAGTAAAAGATTGTAGTTTTTTTGTCTATCGTCAGAATTTAATCAGATAAATGAAGTTTTTCGAACAAATATTCTTCACATTGTCTGAAGGAAATCTGAACCTTCACCAAAATGTTTGCTGGGAATTGAAGCATTTTTCTAAGAAGTGTGAGTTTCAAAAACACAAACGCATTACAACAGGGCTGGTCTGCAGTTGAATAGTTAATCTCAGGGCGCCAATCAAAATTTGATTAAATCAAGATTTCATCGATTTTGCTTCAACTTTTTTTTTTCAATCTCAATTCTTTTTTTAAGAAGCATGGTGTTTTAACACTAAAGATGCACTGCACGGTTTTTAATGTTTAATTTTTTTATTTTCCAGTACATTTTCTTGATTTTTCATTCGTAATTCATCACGTTTATTACGCCTATTGTATTACAACCAACAAATAAAAACGTTTCGAAACATGATGGAAGAACTATTCAAAACAACCGTACACACTACGGGAACTCAACGAATTGCAGCGCCTTCCCATCACGAACAGAAATAATGCACCCCTGAACTCGACTGACAACACAGTCAAAGTTTGACAGCACATACCGTAAAAATTGACAGCACATACCCTAAAAATGGACATCATCAGACATTTTTGCTTTGTTGCTTCACTCACGTACACTGTACATGTAGCTTACACCGCTGCCTGTACTTCTTATTCAATGACGAAAGGTGAGTAAAAGTGAGCAGAAGAGGGATATTTTCAGAAAGATAGCAAATAAGTAAAATTGCGTAAGAGCAGCAAATGGCATCAAATGTATCAAGCAGTCGAATTTCCGACACTAAAATTGAACATAAATTAAACTAAAAAAAAAGTTTCAGTCCAATACAGGGCCGGTAATAGGTATTAGAAAAATCAATCATTAAATATTGGAATAGTGGAAAAATAACACATTTTTTTGTCATCAGAAATATGTACAGTGAGTTGCATAAGTATAACCGCACCCGAAAAAATGCATTTAAAAGAAAACCTACAATAGGAATGACTCCTTACTATTTTTTTATTGAGTTGCATCACTGATCAAGCAAATTGAGGAGAAAATAAAGTACCGTTATTTCCTCTCCTGGTGTTCAAAAATCAAAAACAGATTTTAATGTATTGCAAAAATATTATCGCACAATGCAAATCTCTTTGAAGCTGCATTCAGTGAAGTGCTATCAAATAAAAAACAACAATGCCACGTGGTACGCATTTAAGCGAAATTGAAAAAGGCAAAATCTTGGCCGAAAATCAAGCGGCCTAAGGCTTAGGGCTATTGGAAGACGAATTCCACGATCGGATCGTGTCGTTCGAAATTTTTCAAAACATCCAGAATCTTATGGGACAAAAATAAGACCCGGGCGCCGCAGAAGAAGAAGGAGAAAAATGTCTTGCATCATCTTAAGAAACCCAAACATCTTGCGGCATTTTTGGCGACATCGCATATGTGCTCGTCTCACAAGAGGTGGTCAGTGATGCACATACCGAAAATCTCGAGATGTTCGGTCTCGTGGACAGGGGCAAGGGGGTATATCTCGCTTCAACGATACCAGACAGCATTGAGTTTTCGAAGCATTAAACTCTACACGGTTTTTAATTCCCCATTGTACAATGCTGTTTAAGCCAGAGTTTAATGAGCTTATCATATTTTGCCGTTGCAGTTCCACATCCCAAGAGGAGGGATATGAATCTGGAAACGAATATGAAAAAGGATTAGAAGTTACAGACAGGAGATCATTTATAAAAATGAGAAAGAGGGTCGGCGACAAAACGGAGCCCTGGGGCACACCAGTATTTATATTGTGGGTTTTAGACTTGAATCCGTCCAATACAACTTGTATTGAACGGTTGGAAAGAAAGTTTCTAATCCAATGAAGAAGGGATTCATCGATACCGAAGGCACGCATTTTCGATAAAAGAGCGAGACGCCAGACTTTATCAAATGCCTTTGAAATATCAAGTGCAACAATATTACTTTTTCCAAAACGATGTAAAAATTTGTTTCACTGTTCGGTGAGATAAACCATCAAATCGCCAGTGGACCTGTTGCTGTGAATGCTGTATTGCCGGCCATTAAGAAGCTTTCGGTCTTCGAGATATTTCCATGACCTTAGAAAGAAGGGACGTAAGTGCAATCGGACTATAATGGAGGGAGAAGACGATTCGCCTTTTTATGGGATTGGTTGGATAAATGCTGTTTTCCAACTGCTCGGAACGAGTTCAGAAGAAAAGGATAGATGGAAAAGCTTACGTAATGGTTTTGCCAGCGTGGAAGAACACCTCTTCATGGGGTATATCCGGGGATACCATCTGGGCCAACGGATTTATGTATGTTTAGGTCTTTTAGGACTCTCGCCACAGCACGAGTGCGGAAGAAGATTTGTCCCATGGAATCATTGACGTGCTCAAGAACTGGAGGAGTCATGACACTCACTGGCAGCGAATAGTTGGCGGTGAACTGCATACCAAAAAGGTTAGCCTTCACCAGCGAGCTAACAACTGGAGTGTCATTGTCAACGAGCGTAGGGACCGAGGAAGAAGAAGAATTCTTCTTTTTTATTTACAAATTACCAACAATTCTTACTGCCTTTGGGACATTGCAGTATTTTTTGCCTTAATTTTTGATCATGTAAAAATCCGTATCCACAAAATGATCTCCTGTCTGTAGCATCGCCTACCCAGTCTGCGTCGACGAAACATTCGACGGGCTTGCCTGTTTCGAAATAATGCAATTTATAATCAGTTGTTTTTCAGAGATACCTTAATATATGCCAAGCTCCAGCTTAATGTTCAGTATGAGGGTCCATATTTCTCTGTGATAATTTGCAAACCGAATGCAAAATATCAGTCTTGTAGAAATTGCCAGATATGTGAGTGCACCATTAAGGGATTGATATATCGAACAGTCAACCTGTTTACAGTCCTTGATAGAACAAGGAATTTGGTAGCCGGGGTCGAGAGGAGTTGAAACTGGACGGCAATCTTCCATACCAGACTCAAAACCAAAAGCATAGAGAATATATAATACCTAGAGTAACGACTTCGGGTGTTCGCTCTCTTTTTGCCTACAAGCTGCAATTTGGTCGTTTTGTACTAACCCAGTGAGAATGTGTTAGTTTTCCAATGCTTTTTAAACGAGAAACTGCACCCATACATTCGCACTGAGTTAGATACAATGCTCAGGTTGGAGTCGAGGTGGGTTTCATGGGCTCAGATTTCGAAAATAAGATTCCGTTGAGCTCAGCATTTTCAAAAAAAAACTTAAACATACAAAAAATGCATGTAATATGAAAAATAAATACGTTATATTGTTTCTTTGCACTTTTAACACATAATTGCACTATAATTTACAAATATTTGTATCAAAAATCTTAATAAATCTAAGAAAAATGTCGTGCGTT
>CAKKXW010000164.1:23941-38706 GCA_920937365.1 Sphaerophoria rueppellii | reverse complement strand
GTTTTTAGCCATGTCGGCATAGATTATGCTGGGCTAATAAGTTTAAAAATGTCAAACCATAGAAAGGCAAAAATTTATAAAGGATACCTTTGTATATTCGTCTGTATGGCCACAAAGGCAATACACATAGAAGCAGTGTCAGACTTAACGTCTGCAGCTTTCTTAGCAGCTCTTAGAAGATTTGTCTCTAGACGCGGTTTGTGCTCTGACATATACTCGGATTGTGGAACAAATTTCAAAGGAGCAAAAGTCATATTAGATCGAGAACTCAACCAAGCTATCAAAGAAGCTACTAAAGATACCATAAAATATCTTTCAAACCTAAATATCAATTGGCACTTCAACCCTCCAGCTGCTCCTCATCGTGGAGGATTATGGGAAGCTGGCATTAAGTCCATTAAATATCATCTTCGACGAGTTATAGGAACTTCAATTTGCACGTTTGAAGAACTATCAATATTACTCACACAAATCGAAGCATGTTTGAACTCGAGTTACGGTGTGTACCGTAGCGTTTGAGAAAAAAAAAACAAAACGTTATTTACTTTAGAAATGCTTTATTGATACTGAACACTGAACATTCTGTCTTTTTTAATTTTATAACTATATTTTGCTTAATAATGATATTTTGTTTGGGATAGATTAAGTTACAAATGGAATTTAGTGATTACAAAAAATGATATTCAATGCGAAGTGCAAGGTACAAATAAATAATTTAATTCAGATTACAAAAAAATGATGATTTGAAAGAAAATATGATATTCAATGCGAAGTGCAAGGTAGAAATAAATAATTTAATTCAGATTACAAAAAAATGATGATTTGAAATATAAAAATAAAAATAGCTAGAGTACGTGGAGTATGGGATACGTAACTCCTCCCCCCTAGGAATGGAGCGATGGCCAGAGGAACTGTCTTCCGGATGTTTTGGTGCCAGGAGCGATGATTTTTACAGGTTTGGAGTCTCCTGGTTGAGTTATCGGGAAGTTTATTGATGCTTTTGGTATTTGATGTTGTTTAATTAGGTAGATAAGTATGATGAGGAGTAGGATGCTGAATACTACAGTTGTGTTGATAACCAGTGTGTTTGTAAATGAGGTGCTTGCGTGTAAGGTTTGTATAAGTTCTATATTCCTGAACTGGTATGTTTGGAGTTTTTGAAGATTTGGTACTTGTTTAATGGATGATGAGTTTATTTGGTTTAGTTGTGATGGAAATATGTGAATGTCATCCCAAAATATTTTTTCGTTGCTTTTATAGGTGATTTCATTAATTTTAATTTCGCAGTTTTCATAGTGTATGAGTTGCGTTCCACTGAGTTTTTGGAGGTGCGGTACACAGGTGGTTTGGATATAGGTTTCAGGAATGTTGATCACCAATATATAATTGTTTTCGGGTTGGATAATTTTGTCTTTATTTGTTTCTTCTTGAATATCGCAACTTGCTGGTAGGTTTCTTAGGAGGTTGGCGATGCATGTATCGTTGGCCTTAGGTTGGTATTTGTCCGCTTCGTTGCAGAAGTATGTTCCCTCAATTTTGTTGCATTTTTTATCAAAAAAGTATATATTTTTGGGATTGGATGAAATATAGGGTTTTGTGATAATTGTTTTAGTGTTGTTAATAGGAAGAGGAATGATATGAAAAAAGGAAAAGATTTCTGTGGAAATTTGTGGGATTTTGATATTGAATATCGTATCGTTATATCGTATCGTTATAATAAGCTTGAAGACCTAGGAACTCATAAATTTGTTCGTCCGAACTTATTTTTACAGATCGGTTTTCTAGAATTTTGTAAATGAAATCTAATTCGTCGTTATTTAGAATTTGTTTTGAAATAACGTTAAGTTTAGCAAGGATTATAGCTTCTGCTATATTTGATAAATGATTATTTAATAGGTCTATATTATAGTTTATTTCATTCAGGTATTGTGAGTACCTGATTTCGACTTTATCCGTTTTAATTTGTTTTTCTATTTGATTTTGCGAATACCTTAAGTAACCTTCGATAATCTCTTGTTGTTTGTTTATGTGATCAGTTATATTACTAAACCTTTGTGTCATTTGGTTATTTAATTGCGTTACTCTATTTATTTTGTCTGTTATTATAAATTGGTCTTCTGTCAATTGTTTAATTTGTTTGTTCAGATATAACGCGTCATCTGCATCCATGTTTCCTGTTATGCCTTTTATAACAGAACCAAGTCCATTAACCAATCCTCTTTTGCGTCTTAAATTTGGCATTAGAGTTTTTATTTTTGTTTTGAGTTCTTCAACCTTTATGTTGAGGATTGTTAGTGAGCTTTTAAAATTTTCTATGTTTCCGAAAGTTTGAAGTGTCTTTTCAATTTTTTCTATGTTCTGTTTATACGAGTTTAATTTAACGATATGTACTAAGTTGTCATAGTTTTTAATTATTCTACTCTGTCCAAGTTTCATGGGAATAATTCCTATGTTGTTGATTTCCTGAATTTCCATTCTCTGACTGGGTATGGATGTCGTTATCGTCATGAGTCTGAAATTTTCGTTTAAGTTTAATTTTAGATTTATGAAGTTTTTTATCGTCAAAAGTAATAGCTGTAACTTTATTGTTAGATTTAATTCTGTGTTTGCTGAACCTAGGTGTTAGTTTGTTTCTTTTGAACTCTTTTCTGTAAATGATTGTATTTTCTTTAAGTTCTTTGGGGTCTTCTCTATTTTTATTAATATTTTCAATGTTCTTAGATACTGCTTTTTCTAACGAGTTTTTAACAGAAGGAAAACGTTTTTCTTGAAATTCGTTAAGTTTTTGAAGATATTCATGTTCGTTATTAAATTTGATTTCTTTGTTAAATTTATATGTCCTACCATAGAACAATTCATATGGTGTGTAGTTTGTGGCTGAGTAAATAGAATTATTATATGTTATTATGGTTTCGCTTAGAATAGAACCATGGTCTCTTTCCTTTCGTTTATTGTAAATGATCCTATAAATTTCTGTTAATGTGGAATGTAAACGTTCAACAGGACTATTGCTGCTGGATTGTTGAAATGATGTTATATGGAGATTAATGTTATATTGTTCGCAAAAGTCTTTGAAAATTATTGCTGTAAATTCTGATCCTTGGTCGGATATAAAATGATTCGGTATGCCGTGAAGGCTAATAAAGTGTTTAATGTATTTTATTACATTAAGACTATTTTGCACAGGTAGTGTATATGCAGCTGCAAATTTGGAGAATTTATCGATTATTGTTAGGATTTTCTTATTGTTTATGCTGAAGACATCTATGTGGATTATATCGAGTGGTTTATTAGGAGTTGGCGGAATTTCATGTTTTATTTTTGGAGGGTTTCGATCGTATTTCATGAGGTGGCAATTTTCACAATTATTAATTATTGTTGTTATTTTTGTTTTCATATATGGGAAAAAATATTGTCTTTTCAAATGGAGGAGAGTTTCGTTAATTCCTCTATGATTATTTTTGTTATGGTATTCAGTTATAGTCTTGTCCTGTTCGTCATTATCTGTAATGTCGGTTAGTATATCCATACAACGGATAAGTTTAAAAGTCTTGCTGTTCGAGAAGTATTTTGAATATACATCTTGAACAGTCTTGAATGTTTCGTCGTCCGTATATATTCCACAACATTTGTTTTGGGGAAGGTATGGCTTTAAAATTTCTACAGTGTTGCTTTCACAGAAGTCCCGCTTGTAAATGGTTCTTCTTTGTTTATTTTTGAACAACATTTCAAGCTTTGGGGGTTTGTCCCCGTCATATTTTTTTTAAATTAATTGGATATTAAATTCGTTCAAAGGGGTTTCTGAAATGAAAATTTTGTCGTTCAAATTTTCATCGGCTGAATGGACAGTTGTTTCGTTTGAATTGAGTTCTATTTCATTGGTTGGAGGTATTGTTCGAATTCGGCTTAAGGCGTCGGCATTTAAATTGAGTTTCCCTTTCTTATACACTATTTCATAATCAAATTCCTCTAATTTCAACCGCCATCTAACTAATTTAGAATTTGGGTCCTTGAGGCTCATAAGCCATTGTAAGGGTTTATGATCGGTTACGATCTTGAATTTTTTACCAAATAAGTATGGCCGAAAATATTTAGTAGCCCAGACAATTGCCAACAACTCTTTTTCTATGGTTGAGTAGTTAGTTTCTGAGTCCGTTAGTGTCCGGCTAGCAAAGCATATTGGTTTGTCATTACCAATAGAGCCTTGGGACAATATTGCACCTAGTGCGAAGTTACTCGCATCTGTTGTCAGAACAAATGGTTTAGTGAAATCAGGATACTGTAGTATTGGGTCATTGATCAACAAATCTTTACTCATTTCAAATGCTTTGATGTATTTTTCATTAAGGTCTATATTTTTTCCTTTCTTTAGGCATTCTGTAAGGGGTTTCGTGAGTTTGGCAAAGTCCTTTATAAATTTTCTATAGTAACCCAGGAGGCCTAAAAAGGATTTTATTTCTTTTTGGGTTTTAGGAACAGGGAAATTTCGGATTGCTGAAATTTTGTCTGGGTTGGGTTTAACGCCTTCGTTTGTAACTATGTGACCCAAAAAGGCTACTTCTTTACGAAGGAACTCCGATTTGTCTAATTGGATTTTGAAATTTGCTTCGCGTAATCTATCAAAAACTTTCTTTATATTTTCTGTGTATTCTTGAAGTGATGTAGAGAATATAATTATGTCATCTAAGTATACGAGACAGATGGTTCCTTGTAAGTCTTTTAGGAGATTGTCCATAACCCTTTGAAAGGTTGATGGAGCATTCTTTAGCCCAAAGGGCATTCTTGTATACTCATAATGTCCATTTTCTACTGTAAAATCTGTTTTTTCGATGTCTTTTTCTTTCATCTCGATTTGATGAAAACCGCTGGCAAGATCGAGGGTTGTGAAATACATACTTTTACCAAGTTTGTCTAGTACATCGTTGATGTTGGGTAAAGGGTGTAACGAATTTAAAGATGTTAAATGAGGTAGGAGACTTCTATTTAGGTTGACCTGGGAACATAACCTCAAATCAGAACAAAACTAAGACTTTTACAATCCACTGAAATCTAACCTTTACACCTAATAGAAATCTCCTGCCAACCTTCCGCCTTGGAAACCCACCAGTAGGACATAATGCTTACAGGACCATTTGATCCATCCTGGCAGCAAGGAGAAAGAGTGTCTGGACCACAACCGCTAGGCATGCTTGCTTTCGCACGGAGTAGCTCGTCGGAGGGGGGGTCTTTGCTGTTGTAGGTCCAGACGGTCGTCACGCATTTTCATGCCTAAAAATTTAAAAAGTAGCGAGGCCTTAATTTGTTCCATTAGATTAAGTGTTTTGGAGTGGTGATTTTATGAGTGATGGAGAGCTTTGGTGTTGTTGCTCTCAGAGGAATACCCACCCACGCACCTTTGCCTTAAAGCTTCGGCACATCCATGGCTATCACGTCCTCGATTCTAGTGATAACCCCTAATTCGAAAATTGTTACCAAAGAACTAAACCATTGGTTGTAGTTACTAGTTATACCTCTATAACCGAATTAACCTTCATATTCTCAAAAATTTCTTCTATATATTTCATACTTACTTAAGGTCTGAGGAGACAACAAAAAAAAAGTACCACAAAAGAAAACATTCTCCAAAAAAAAACAAAATTTCGCATACCATCGCTGTGTATCATCTTAAATTTGCGTCATCACATCCACCAAAAAAATTTCTTAAGCGCAACAATTCATTTCAAAGAACCTTTATATCAAAAGCGTAATTCATATGCATGAATCAGAACAACCATTAAACCGATGAGAAAGAAGAACTCAATGTTTTAATCTTAAATTGTATACTTATGAAATTCATGTATATGTTTGTTGAATCCAAAAAAAAATACTTATAAACTAAAAAGAATTCCAAGAAAATTTTAAGAAAAATTATACAAGAAATTAAACAAAATAAAAGAAATATGTTCATAAAAAAAATATAACGTTACTGAATGATCTAAAGCAGAAATCTGAATGGGAATTAATTTTGACACTAGAGCATCAAGAGCACAAGATAGTACGTCATCAAATAATATTAAATCAAAAAAATAATAAAATTTCTTAAAGCGAAAGAGAGATGGCTATACTACACGGTACACAAGTTTTAATATTTATGCGTTGGCTTTTATTGAAATTACAGTATGAAATTTTGTGTCATAATGCAACCAAAAAAAAAATTTATTCAAATTGTTATTTTATTTGTAAATAAGTATTTTTAAAATTTATGTAGTTAAACTGTAAATAGGTATATTAAAATTTTAGATAGCTTAATTATTGTAGATAGGAAATTTTACTTATGTTTCAAATTTATACAAAGGATAGTCAAAAATTTTTTTTTATTATAGCTTTACTTAAGATGAGAATGAAATGCCTGAATATTTAAATCATTATCTATTTTTTTTTTATCTGAATCTCAAACTTCGTTTTTCGTAACTTTCGTAAATTTCGTTCAAAATATATTTAAGATTTTCAAACTTACCAAAATCGATTAAGAAACTTTTTAAATCCAAAATGATGTGCGCACAGCATTCTTGGCAGGAATTTCATTATGGTACCTGTACAAATGAAAAGAAATATTCCCGGCGAAATTCTGAACGAACTTTTATTTACGTTTTGATCGAACTTTATATTTTTAATATTTTTGACTTTTGATTTAATTTTTTTTTTTACAATAAGAGCTTAACAAATTAAAATACTACAAACTAAGATAACATTAAAAAAAATACACTAGATTTAACATAAGAAAAACTGCGGCAAATGATTCACAAGATGATGATGGTGGTAGGGTTGTCGACAGGGAATGACATTTTTTTTTTCTTTTGCAAGGAAAGAGAGGGTACAAACATTGGTATCGATTACGATCTTTTGCGGGGGGGGGCTTATTCCAAGCACATGAGTTTTTGTTCGATTTCGATGCTTTGACCATTTAGCGAATGGAGATTGGTAGGTCACTTTTCAAGATTTTTTTTTTTTAAGGAATTTTTGGTTTTCCAAGGCAAAACTACAAATGTCACAGCACTTAGTGGAATTTTTTTTTTCTTGGCAATTTTTTTGACTGTTTTTTTTTTGTTGAATGAGTTTTATGTTTCTCGTATTTTTAATTACCAGCTCGCGGCGAATTTTTGAAAGTAAGTTTTTTTTGTTTTTTTTTTTTTTTTTTTTTTTTTCCGACGCAAAACTTTAGTTTTTTTTTTTTTTTTTTTTTTTTTTTTTTTTTTTTTTTTTTTTTTTTTTTTTTTTTTTTTTTTTTTTTTTGATTTCAAAACGCAGCCTTTAAACTAATTTTCTGCACCCAAAGGATAATCGTCACGACGATTTTTGGGATGCTTAAACCGATTTTTTTTTTTTTATTACTCTTTCTTTATTTTAAACTTTTTTCTTTTAATTTGCAAAGTAGCACGCGATTTCCTTACTAACGCATTCGCCGGGGCGATCGCGGCTTTACTTTCCGATGGTATTTGGTGGACTGGATGATTTATTTGAAAGAGAGCGAGTCCGACTTCGGGCTCTGCTTTTATAGCAAACATTTTGTGGATTTAGGTTCCACAAGCTTCAGAAAGGTGGTACTTCCGGGCACATCTTATAATTCGTAAGATTTAAACCAAAGAAATATAATTTTGGTATCAAAAATTATGTTTGAATTTATTAAAAATAAATGTGAGGTTTACAGATTTTACAAGTTTAAATCCTACGAGATATAAGGTACCGGAAGTCTTCCATTACCCCATACATTGACATTCTATTATGACGTGGGAGTTAGTTTTAGTAGTGTACAACCTCGTGATGCATAGACAGACTAAACCAGAATCTCTTAAATTTTAAAGAGATCTCTTAAAGAGAAGTTTTTAGATGGGAAATTTTTCGAAAGCGAGTCATAAAATCATTTTACACAAGACACTACCTTATCGACGCATAAAGGTTATGTATACGAATCTTGATAATTATTATTATATATTTTTTTTTTTTAAGATGTCACAATATTTTGAGATTTCCTACAAAACATTTTCTTTTTATAAGGCCTGCCGCAAAAAACGAAAATGCAAACGAAATGGACCACTACTTTTAGAATTTGAAGACATTTAATCTAACCCACGCCCGAGAAATTGTCTCATGTTCACACTGGCTAGCTGGTTGACTAAAAAAAAATTATTTACTTCTTGATATCTTTTGAGTGAAATACTCCTAATCGCTTACCTTTCTCATCTTCCAGCTCATAGAGATTGTTTCCCACGATTGAAATTACCTTAGCTTTTATGAACTTGGGGCACAGTTTTGAATTCAAATGCTTAGATGCCTTACTCAATATGAAGTTTCTCTTAAAAACCTGATCCCCGATCTTATATTTTACAACTTTGCTACGAGTATTGTAGGTATTTTCGTGAGTAACATGAGCTTTTTGTAAAGATTCCTTTAGATTAGCATGAAGAATGTTCATTCTTGATGGTTTTGGGATCAAACGGATATCGGAACTGTTAACGCTGTTTAATTTTCTGAGGAGCTTGAAATCGGATCCGTGTTCTATCATTCGGTGCCCAAATAATGCCTCGTAAGGCGACATTCCGATTACCGAGTGGATAGAAGATCGTAAAGCACAGCCGATTGATGGTAGGTGAAGGTCCCAATCCCTTTGATCTTGTTTGATGTAAGACCTTACTGCAGCCAATATTGAGCGGTTGACCCTCTCACTGGCGTTTGCCTGAGGGGCATAAGAAGCTGTTTTGATGTGTTGAACGCCGTAATTTGACAAAAACTTTTCGAAAACAGAGCTGGTAAATTGCTTACCATTATCAGTCATAAGAGTTTCTGGCACTCCAAAAATACAGAAAACCTGTTCATGCAGAAATCTTATGGCCGTGTCCGATGTTGCCGCTCTGAGAGATTGAATTGTTGTAAATTTCGTGAGTTGGTCGAGACAAATGATAATGTAAAGGTTTCCTCTCTTTGAACGAGGGTAAGGCCCTAAAAAATCCACGTAAACATGTTGATATGGGCGTTCTACCACAAAGGGTTTCCCCATAGGATGTCGCAAGGTTTGGTTCGATGCCTTCGACATTTTGCAAACGTCACAAGAACCGATATAATCTTTGACCTGAGTGGCCATGTTTGGCCAGAAAAAACGTTGACGAAGCCTATAAAGCGTTTTGGCTATGCCACCATGCGAGGCTTTCGGCGGCCGGTGAGCCAGAGTGATCAGTTGGTTGGTTAGCTCTGACGGAATCCAAAGTTTCCAGGTTAGGTCGTCCTCAAGAGGATTCCCTGTGCTGTGGTTTACCTTTTTATATACGAAACCTTCCGATACAATCAGGTCTGGCAGCTGGTCTTTATTATTTTCGATGTTGTCTATGATCTTAGCATATTCCTCAGATTGAAAGCTGGGGTCTGCTAGATCTATTCGCAGCACATCGGAAGGACAATCATCTGATAAGGCATCTAGGCTTAGGCTCACAGCATCTGCCGCATATACTCTTGATAGGGTATCTGCCACAACATGTTGTGAACCTTTCCGGTGTTCTATATCAAAATCATATCCTTGGAGCTTCAAACTCCATCGAGCCAATCGTCCACTGAGGTCTCTCTGACTCATCAGCCACTTCAAGCTCGCATGATCTGTTACTACCGTGAATTTGTAACCTTCAATGTATTCTCGAAACTTTTGAATACCTAACACTGCAGCCAAACATTCTCGTTCCGTCACACTATAGTTACACTGTGCGGAATTCAATTTCTGCGAAAAGTAAAATATTGGACGTTCAACACCATCAACTTTTTGACATAGGACAGCACCGACTCCACTAGCTGAAGCGTCGCATAAAATAATGAAGGGTTTGGTGAAGTCAGGATGTATGAGGACTGAATCTGTTGTCAACCTATCCTTTATTTTTTCAAAGGCTTCTATAGCTTCACTACCAAACTCGAACTTTTTACCTTTTTTAAGCGTGTCTGTGATCGGAGCAGCAAGTGTGGAATAGTCACGAATGAAACGTCTGTACCATCCGGACATTCCGAGGAACCTTCTTACTTGACGTATTGTTTTAGGTATAGGGAATTCACATATGGCGGCTACTTTTCTTGGATCAGTTTTAATGCATCCATCGCTCACAACAAAACCTAAATAATTAAGTTCTCTATAACAAAATTTTGATTTTTCTACATTTATTGTTAGTCCGGCATCCTTTAAGCGACTTGCAATCAACTTTAACAATCTCACATGTTCTTCAAAAGTTCGTGAAATGATCAACAGATCATCCAGGTATACAAAAACATTTGTTCTCAGTTCATGGGGTACCACTTTGTCCATTAACTGGCACATGCGTTGAGGAGCATTGCACAGGCCAAAGGGCATGACCTTGAATTGGTAGAGAGGTCTGCCTGGAACCGTAAAGGCGGTCTTTTCCCTTGAAGATCTCTCCAGCGGAATTTGCCAAAAGGCGTCTTTTAGATCCACACTCGAGATATAGTGTGTATCTGCCAGACGACTAAGGACTCCTTGTAATTGAGGAAGTGGATACGCACTCTTTTTGGTTTTTGCGTTTACCTTCCTGTAGTCCAGGCACAGCCGGTTTTTTCCCGGCTTTTGTACCAGAACTACAGGAGAACTCCACGGGCTGTTACTGATCTCTATCAAATCCATTGCAATCATGCGATCCAGTTCCTCATATACAAGTTTTTGGACCGCTGGAGATATCGGGTAGTGCCGTTGCTTAATCGGTTCCGCATCTCCCGTATCGATCACATGTTCCTCAAGCGATGTTCTTCCTAAACCAGAAGTGGCAAAGGAAGGAAACGTGCTTATGGCTGCTTTTAGTATACTGGACTGCTCTGGTGTCAATTCATGCGCTTTTAAACATTTATTATCTACTTTTGGCTCTGTATCTAACGAAATTCCTGAAATAATGTGAGGGGCGATATTAAAAGCCTTCCAAAAGTTAACACCCAAGTATAATGGTTGTTTTAGGGAAGGGACAACAAACAATTCTATTTTCTTTGTCACTCCTTCGTATGTGACATCAACTTCTAATTTGCCTTTTATGGCTTGTTTTTGGCCATCAGCTGTTTTGACGCTTGAAACAAATCTTTCGAAAGGAATATTATTTTTCTCTAAAAACTCAACACATTCAAATCCCAAACAGCTTATACTTGCACCGCTGTCAAGCAGTCCTGACATTGTTTTTCCTAATACGGTGACAGAGGCATAAGGACGCGGATCATGTTCGCAAATCAGAGTAGTTGCATCGATATGTCGATGAATAAGTTTTTTCTGTCGAATTCTGGAAATTTTCGGTGAAACTGGTGCTTTCGAATAACCAAAGATTCTCTCCCTAGCCTTGTGATATGCAAGAAGACGTTCGTGTAATGTTTTAAAATGAGCACCCACTTGGTCTTTGCTATCACAAGTCTTCGGCTGAGAATCTAAGGTTCTTTCATGATTTTTTAAAATAGTTACTGTTTGATTGGGTTTTTGCAAGGAATTTGCATCTAAAATTGTTGTTGGGGTTTGGAGTCCGGTGTTTGATTGGGTGAGCAAACCGTCCCGGAAGTCGGTATGCTCCGCTGAGAATTTTTTGAGCACCGCGGGCATTGCGTCGAAATTGTGTCCTCTTTACCACAATTAAAGCAAAAGAAAGAAGTTTGTGGGAGAGAACATTCTTTGCGCCTATGGCCTGCTTTCCTACAATTCCAACAGACAATACTAATTGGTTCTCTCTTAACATGAACGGCATCAACACTAGGTGTTGAGTAATTTAAATTTTCATGTTCAATTTCATTCACGTATCGGCGAAATTGAGGTTGGACTGGAGCTTTGGCTTTTGGCGGTTCGTGATCCATGATATATTTTTCAGCTTTACGGCAGACATAAACCAGCTCTTGTAAACTTGAAGTACGAAAAGTAACTAACAGTTCTCCGAGCCTACTACGAACGTTTTCTTTTAGGAGGCCGATAAGCTCGAAATCTGGTTTTGGGATCAACAATCTGGTATTCATTTGCTGTATCGCCATGTAAAAATCGTCGAACGTCTCGGTAGGCCCTTGACGTCGATCAAACATTTTTCTGGATAGTTCAGTATCTGTCTCCAGACTACGAAACTGTTCCAGCAAAGCCATACGTAGATTCAACCAATCAATCTTTGGACGAAATCTAATGTAGACCCAATACCAGGATTCCACTTGCCCAGTCACGAACTGTTGAAAGTGAAAAACTATATCTGGCCATGATACTTGATACGAATCCTTAAAACGCTCCAAGCGAAAAATAAAATCATCTACTGTCATGTTCTTACCGTCATATTTTGCTCCCCACCACTTGAAGAATGTAGGGTTTATAAAACCAGGACGAGTATCAGAAGGTCTCTGGTGACTAGATGTATCTCCGATCGTTCTCGGTTGAGGATCACCTAGATTCATGTTGTGAAACTGAGCTAGAAATTCGTCTGCTGTACTTTGTGGTCTGGTAGAGTTAGATGCATTGCCAGTTGCAGAAGGTGGATTTGGAATTGCAGAAGATGAATGTTGAGTTGTAGGTGATATATTTTGAATTGCAGAAGATGTATGTAGAATAGCAGAAGCATTTTCAGAATTTTGCTCTGTGCGTCTTCGAACATCGTAGTTCACTTCTGGAGTTGATTTTGACTGAGAAAGTGTTTCTCGAACTATATCCTCAACCATTTTTTTCAATCTGACCTCACTAAGTTCAAGTTCTTTCTGAATAAGCTGTCGGTCTTCAGTTCTACTAATGCCTACAGTAGCTTTGACTATTTCTTGAATATGCTGTAGCATGTTTCCAGTTCGAGCACTTGCATCTGTAAGTTTCTGAGGTGGATGGGTAGTGGAAGTATTACCTATGGCACCCTGTGCAGTGCTTGCTACACGTTGGCCTACATTTGAACAAGATGGTAAAGCATGATCATAATTGGGATTATCCCTATAAGGACGTGATCTTTCTGGATTTGACAAGTTAGGGGGGGAGTTTGGCACTCTCACTGCCTCATCTTGGTCACTACTGTCATAAATTTCAACGTTTTTCCTGCTTCGACCTCTCCTTGGAATAGTCGAACGACCTGCACCTCTGCTTCTCATATTGTAAATTGGTAATGCACTATTTTTGTTGGAGCTCATAACAGTTTACTTTTCCAAATTGGAAAACTTATCAGATCGAAGATCGTTTCCGAATCGAAATAGACAAAAAAAGAAAAATATGACCTTATTTAGCTTCCGAAAATTTCTTAAACCTTTTATATTATTAAAACTTTATCTATAGTATTCAAGAAAATATACTGAAATATATTTATGAAATAAACAATCTGCGAAGTTTATTAAAACTACAAGTACTAAAAAATAACCTGTCTAAATATTTTTTTTCTATGCATTAAATGGTGGATGTGAGACTTAACCTAACGATGACACATAGATGGCAACTAAAATTTAGACTTATATCACACTCATAAAAATCAAGCTCGAACATAACTTAATTATGTTGTATAAAATACATTGTATTTCTCTCATGCATGCACTATGATTAATCGTTGGGAAACTATATTAAAAAAAAAATGGAAAGAAAAAGAAAAAGATATGCCTTTTCGAAACATGCAAAAATCTTGGGGACAAGGATCGACCCATAGACTAGACATCTGTTTATAAATAGGCAATCTGCAAATAAGATCCAAGATAGACACATCACACTAAATGGAGACTAAGATCAACCCAGTTACTGGCTATCTTGCCTGAAATCTCAATTATCATCAAAAAAATAAAAACTAAACATAATGAAAATAAAAAGTGACTTAAATGTCAACAATAGTAACATAAGTAAGGCACAACAGACTAAACAAGGACAAAGTTCAACCTATTTACTGGAAACCTGACGTTAAGTTACTAAGCCCAAATTAAAATTAAACATGAATATGATCTCTTCGATTTTTCCATAACCCTAACACAGCAGACTAAATGAGGACTAATTTCACTCATACCCTGGATATCTGATCGGAAAATTCTATAAAATTGATCATTAACTAATGTCAAAAAAAATTTTTTTTATGAAAATGGAAATTATAAAAAAATGTATAAACCAAACTATTGATATCTGAAACTAACAATAATATCATGCATGCAAACAAAAGATACAATATCTGTATTTTAATTTAAATAAACTGTACAATTGGAACAAAATCTGGCCCCACGTTGGGCGCCACCTGTAACGAATTTAAAGATGTTAAATGAGGTAGGAGACTTCTATTTAGGTTGACCTGGGAACATAACCTCAAATCAGAACAAAACTATGACTTTTACAATCCACTGAAATCTAACCTTTACACCTAATAGAAATCTCCTGCCAACCTTCCGCCTTGGAAACCCACCAGTAGGACATAATGCTTACAGGACCATTTGATCCATCCTGGCAGCAAGGAGAAAGGGTGTCTGGACCACAACCGCTAGGCATGCTTGCTTTCGCACGGAGTAGCTCGTCGGAGGGGGGGGTCTTTGCTGTTGTAGGTCCAGACGGTCGTCACGCATTTTCATGCCTAAAAATTTAAAAAGTAGCGAGGCCTTAATTTGTTCCATTAGATTAAGTGTTTTGGAGTGGTGATTTTATGAGTGATGGAGAGCTTTGGTGTTGTTGCTCTCAGAGGAATACCCACCCACGCACCTTTGCCTTAAAGCTTCGGCACATCCATGGCTATCACGTCCTCGATTCTAGTGATAACCCCTAATTCGAAAATTGTTACCAAAGAACTAAACCATTGGTTGTAGTT
>CAKKXW010000163.1:21418-36349 GCA_920937365.1 Sphaerophoria rueppellii | reverse complement strand
GAAGAGAGTCGCTCTGCAAGCTGAGTGTTTTGCAAACGGAGCTGCTGCATTTCTTTTGAGATCAATGAAATATCTTCCTTCGTAGCAATGTTTTTCAGATGATGATTTAAACATTGGTCAACGATAGATTTAATATCATCTGCATTCAGAGCCATTTCTGTTCGAGTTATTGTTTTTTTGTTATTAGGTGTATTTATTGGAGATATTTCCGTTGACTTTCGTTTTGGTTGCATGTAGCGGACCCGTTGAAAAATGTCGGCGTTCTCAATAGGATTTTCAATTTAAAAGTTTCCTACCTTAAATTTTTGTGTTTTCTTGTCTTTTTTTTCTTGAACTGGAGGTTGTGACGTTTTTACTTTTTGTGTAATAAATAAGTTTTTTTTTATAATTCTGTTAAATTAATTTTTAAAATAAACTAGAGCACTTAAAGAACCGTGTACTTCACTTCACTCTCTCAACTCGTTTCACAGATAAATTATGCTTGCCTCGAGCTCGGATTATAGCAAAGGCATACGCGGACAAGGAGTACAATTTTGATAGTATACGAAAAGATATAGGCAAAATCCAAACTGAGAGAGCACTGAAACTTCTGAGCGATACTGGAATCCAAATACCAACAGGAGGTTGTGGAATTGATGAGTTGAAATTATTTCAAACTCATTTAAGAAACTATAAAATTTCTGTGTACGAAAACAGAACAAAAAATCAATATTTGTATTAAATGTATATATTCCTCCTAAAAGTCAAATGTCTGTGTTCACAAAACTTTCCTTAATCTTAAACTTTGTTTTCAGTATTGCTGATCTTGACAGCTGTAGTCTTTTGCTAGGAGATTTCAATCTTCCTCTTACTGATTGGGTTCCCCCTGAAGACGATTCCTATTTTGAAGCTACTACAGTTTCTTCTCAACTGGAGCTTCAATTGTTGGATAACATTTTTTCTTCCGATTGTCACACCAACGAAGACATATGATCGCACATAAACACCGATAATCATCGAGAGTCAGTTCGCATTCTACCGTCGGAGCCATCGGACAACGTTACGTGGTGATCCTCGCATATGAAACTTAATACAGATTATATTTACATGTAAAACAATCTCATATTAAAAACTTTCTTTTTCTTTTTTTGATAAAAAAACGACATATTTAACCTCAACGCCTGACTCGTCTTTTACCATCCTTGACAATTTCAGAAGTGGGATCGTTCGTGTCTTTTAAATAAAAAAAACATATATATATATATGTATATCTGTATGTATATATATTAATCAAGTGTACCCATCATTTTAAAATGGAAAATTTGAGAAAACTAAAAATAAACGCTCTTCGGAAAAAGTGCTCGAATGCCGGTCTTGCGACAACGGGTAGCAAAGCGGTGTTAATTGCGCGATTGGAAACAAACGATAGTGATAGCGAAGAGTACGAAAGTTTTAACGTTTCGAGGGTTCTGTTGGATTGGTTGAGTCCACTAGAAATGTCTGTCTCTCATCTCATTGCCGTAGCTTTGCTAAAAATATATCCGAATTGGGTCTATGCACCGTCGCAAAAATGAGCATCACCCTCAAAAGTAATTAACATGTTAACATGAAACCATACCGCATAGCTTTCGCCAAACGAACTATAATAGCCGATATAATCGCCGAACTATTAAAAAACAATATTGTAATATTCGGCTTGGTCCGACAATTAAAACTTATTCACTTTTCAAATAAAACACAAATTTACTATATTCAAATCACTCACAAACTTATTTATTCACACTTTCAATTATTACTTTCAAACACAGTGTCTTTACTTTATAGCAGTTCACATTCAATTAATTCATTTTCGATACCAAGCGGGTATTTATATAACTCAAATAAGTTCCAGAAACTACTAGGTTCTAGTAGGCGCTGAAACTTCTCGATGCTTAACGAAGTTCTCCTCTTAACCACTGGAGTGTATACACAATTACTTACAACTACAAATAAAACTTTTGCTACATAACTATTCAGCAATTAGACAATATTAGAGTGACGGAGATAGATAGTGTTTACACATTTAAGTATAGAGATATAAAGAGGCGGAGTTACAAAGTGTGTACACATTACAATAGATTGACATACAGAGATATAGAGAGGTAGGAATATAAAGTGTATACATATTACAATATCATTCGTCCCACAAACTCGTCGTATGCTCCGAAAACCGACTCTGCGTCGACTATCAAGTGCTCAATCGTAATACCGTGAAAACACCTTACCCCATGCCGATAATGGAAGAACAGTTTGCTCAACTAGCCGGAAACCGATATTTCTCGACTCTCGACCTGTGGATGGGCTATCATCAAATCGAAATAGAGCAGACCTCCAAACAATTTACCGAATTCGTCACCACCGATGGCCACTTCGAATACAACCGCATGCCTTTCGGATTGGTTAACGCGCCCGCGATATTTCAGAACATCATGAACCAACTCGTTACGGAAATCGGCCATGGTGAAGTTTTGGCATATTAAGATGATGTCATCATTCCCAGCAAGACCGTCGACGAAGGTCTCGCTCGTCTATATTGATTTTTATCGCTCTTGGAAAAATATGGTCTTACCCTAGGTTTGGACAAATGTCACTTTCTGTCAACCACAATTATACATTTGGGGCACATCATTGATGTTAATGGTGTCACTTCGGGCAACGAAAAGGTGAGTGCTATAACAAATTTCCAGACACCAGCCAATGTGACCGAGGTGAGACGCTTTCTGGGGCTCACTGGATTTTTCCGAAAATTCGTACCCGAGTATGTGTGTAGCAAGCCACTGACGAAACTGCTCCACCAACACGAGGAATACAACTGGGGTGTTGAGCAAGAGAACGCGTTTAAAAAGCTCATTATGATGTTAACCAGTAAACCGTTACTCGTACAGTATGACTCTTCAGCCCATCACGAAGTTCATACGGATGCGAGCAGCATCGGACTTGCCGGAGTTTTGCTCCAAACCTGTCTTTTACTATAGCCGTCACTGTACCGACAGCGAAAGTAAGTTCCATAGTTACGAACTCAAAGTCCTTGCCGTCGTTGAATCGTTGGAACGTTTCCGTATTTACCTTCTGGGTAAACACTTTCGACTCATGACGGACTGTTCTGCTATCGCCAAAGTAAAAGAGAATAAAGAACTTAAATCCAAAATTGCACGCTGGTGGCTAAAGCTCTTAGAGTTTGATTTCGAAGCTGTTCACCGCCAAGGAAGCCGTTTGGCTCATGTAGATGCCCTAAGCCGATGCCCTGATGAACCACCTAATGATGTCGAGCCCGCTGGATTCGTCTTGAATGTGAAGATTGACGTCAACGATTGGGTACTCACAATGCAACTGCAATACGTAAAGCTTCGTGATATCATAGCTGTATTGAAGGGAGAGCGAAAATCACCACAAGAAAAGCAATTGAAGCGGGACTATCAACTACAAAATCATCGACTATATCATAAAGAAGATAAAACCCTTAAATTCGTCGTCCCTAAAACCATTCGCTGGAGGATCGTTCAGCATTGCCATGACGGTATGGGGCACTTTGGTGTCGAGAAGACTCTACAGCGAATTCAACAGACATTCTGGTTTCTAAAAATGCGTAAGTACGTTTCCGAATATGTTTCTGCATGCATCCAATGTTGTTACAATAAAACACGTGGTGGTAAACCTGAAGGTCGAATGTACTATGACGACGCTGAACCAATCCCTTTCCGGCTAATACATCTTGATCATTTTGGACCTTTCATCCGTTCCCGAAGGAGAAATGTTCTAGCTATATCCGATGGTTTTAGTAAATTTCTAATCGTCAAAGCTGTAAAGAGTACGAAAACCGCCCCTGTCATCGATGTTCTGAATGAGATAACGTCTTATTTTGGCCTAACATCGCGCATTGTCACCGATCGAGGTACAGCTTTTACCTTTAAGTCCTTCGAATCCTATTTAAGTGACAAAAATATCCAGCATACGAAGAATTCTATCCGTACACCGAGAGCGAACGGAAAAGTCGAAAGAGCTAATGCAATAATCTTGTCATACATTCGAACCACAACCGAGAATCCAAAAGATTGGGATCGCACAATGGGAGACCTCCAGTGGACTGTCAATTCGCAACTAAATTCAACAACTTGTTTTACACCGAATGAACTCGTTTTCGACTTCCGACTCAAAAACATCATACAAAACCGAATTATCGCCGCACTTCACGACGATGTCCCCGACAATCCTGAAATATCTACTGCCAGTGAGAAAAGAGAACAGGCTGCCATAAATATCCATCGTGAGCGTGAAAAATGGAAGGCTAGATTCGACCGTAAACATGCTACTCCCACACGCTATACTGAAAACGACTTGGTAGTGATACAAAACGAACCTACCGCAACGGGTGAGTCTCGAAAGCTGGAACCTAAACCGTATGTTGTTTCCCGCAAACTCGGAAATGACCGTTACCTTATTGAAGATCCACCTGGTATGCAGCTAACGTCACGAAAATTCTGTTCAGTGTACCCTTCCGACAAAATGAAGCCTTGGTGTCGAAATTTCGTAGAACTCTCCGAAGATAATCCTGATGATATACCCAACCTATCTCCAGATACAAAAACTCCCGAAATCGAGGACGATTTAACATCAGAATTGGCCGAATGTCACACCAACGAAGACATGATTACACATACAACTACAACTACAACCTCACAAAAGTTTCTCCTATTTACACACCGATAATCATCGAGAGTCAGTTCGCATTCTACCGTCGGAGTCATCGGACAACGCTACGTGGTGATCCTCGCATATGAAACTTAATACAGATTATATTTACATGTGAAAAAATCTCATATTAAAAACTTTCTTTTTCTTTTTTTAATAAAAAAACGACATATTTAACCTCAACGCCTGACTCGTCTTTTACCATCCTTGGCACGATTTACAGCAAGTAAGCTGTATCAAAAATTAAATGAATCGAATACTAGACCTAGTATTCTCATCTGACGCAGTAAATACTGCAGTTGTAGAATCTACATCTGCTTTATCAACAATAGATAATTACCACCCTCCCTTAGATATTTTTCTTGACTTGAGCGGTCATTTACTTGAGAATAGTAATCCCCATGATTCCTCATACCAATTCGACTTCCGAAAAGCTGATTTTTTGCAGCTTTCAAATAGCTTGCTTAGTTCCGGTATCCAAGAATTACCGTCCAGCAATGATATTGACGCAATTATTGCAATTTTCTATTCTTTGCTTATGAGTTGCATTGAATAGGCAGTTCCTAAGAAGAAATCAACCCACTCTTACACTTTCAGTCATCCTTGGCATACTAAAGAGCTAAAAACACTTCATAATAAGAGAAATAAGGCCTGGAAAAAAACCTCAAATCCATGATCTTAGAAAACCAACTAGTTTATATTTCGTTTTTTGAAGAATTTAAGAAACTGTCTTATGAACTTTATAGTGAGTATTTACTTACTGTAGGATGCTTTCTGACGTCTGACCTGAAAAGTTTTTGGAAATACATTAATTCGAAGAAGAAATGTGATGTTTATCCAACGAACTTTACTAGCAAGAATGTAGCCCTTAACTTAACTTCTGAAATTTGTGAAGAATTTGAAAATAATTTAAGCAAATCTTTTATCGATTCCCCCGCCGTTGTGGATAAAGATTTTTTTCAGTATTTACGTGGCTGTCCACAAGTATTGTTTAACAACATTTCAGTAGAGACTGATGACATTATAAACATTCTTTCTCTTCTGAAAGATGATTTTTCGAGTCGTCCAGATGATATTCCACCTGTTGTTTTAAAAAAGTGTAAGTCTATCTTAGCATCTCCCCTCCGTTATATTTTTGAACTGTCTTTAAAATTAGGAAAATTTCCATCAATTTGGAAAAACACTTATATTATACCAGTCTATAAGAAGGGAGATAAGGCTAACATCGCCAATTTTAGAACAATATCTAAGCTCTCCTGCATTCCTAAGGTGTTTGAGCAAGTTATTCGTGAAAGTTTGGCATTTCATTGCAGGAACATCATCTGTCACCAACAGCATGATTTCATGCAGAAACGTTCTACTATCACAAATCTTCTTGTTTTTATAAATCAATGTGTTAGCACTTTGGAATGTGGTCAGTAAATCGATTGCGTCTATAAAGATTTTTCGAAAGCCTTCGACCAACTCTCTCACGCCATCATAAAATTAAACTATATGCATATGGCTTCCCCCAATTTTTCATCACTTGGATATCCTCTTATCACGAGAATAGGTCTTACCAAGTAAAATTCAGGCATTCTATCTCTAAGTCATTTTTTGCTAATTCGGGAGTTCCTCAGGGCAGCCATCTAGGACCTCTACTTTTTAATTTAGCTATAAATGATGCCCCGTTATGTGTACGTAATAGCGAAATCCTCATCTTCGCAGATGATATGAAGATTTTCAAAAACATCTGTTCTAGTAATGACCACATTCTTCTACAAGATGACATTAGTAGTTTTGCATTGTGGTGTGAGAAAAATAGTTTAAACCTAAATCCCATAAAATGTCAAACAATGACCTTTTCAAGGAAGTGTGCACCTTCTTCACAGCACATTCTAACCCGTGTAACTTCCGTAAGTGATCTTGGAGTTTTCTTTACCCCTAAATTAGATTTTTCTGTGCACATTAACAACATCGTGAATAAAGCAAACTCAATGCTTAGTTTATAAAGCGTTGGTCAAAGGAGTTCCGCGATCCAAATATAACCCGCGCTTTATATTATTGCTATGTTCGTCCTCACTTAGAATACGCTTCCCAAGTTTGGTCACCTCATTACAATATTCATATTGAGAGGCTAGAATCTGTTCAACGAAATTTTACTCGTTTTTCCTTGAAAGGTAGATATTCTATGGAGTGATCCTTTGAATGAAAACCTTCTTATGAAAACCGTTTGCTAACTCTCCAAATGGAAACATTGTCAAGTAGACGAATTAACAATGACATGGTATTCTTCAATCAAGTTATTACTGGTGTAACAGATGCACCGGAATTACTTGGCGCTATATCTTTCAACCATCGTGGTGGCGGTAATAATTTTCGTAGGAAGCGCTTGGTACATGAACCAAAACATCGTACCAACTATGGTTTCTATGAGCCCTTGACACGTATGAGTAGGCATTCAAACTGCAACTCAGACTTATTTGATTTAAATATAAGTAAGAATAAATTGAAGTCTTTGCTCAAGACCAGTGTTATACACTTTTAAATGTTTCTCTGTTTAGTTAATGTTTGTAATTATTAGTTTTGGATTAATCTTGTTTTGTTAGCTGGCCTGTTTTCGTTTCAGCCATGTGAGTGTTTGTTATGTAATGTTTGCTTACTAACAACTAACACTGCACTAAGTGATGAGCCGGTGGTATAACATAGTCTACTATGTTGGCAAACCATTGGTCGTAAGACTGTGCTTGCTATAAGCTCTCTTCGACCATTCTGATAGTGTAAAAAAAAAGGCCGTACATTAATTTACAAAGGAGTTTCAAATGACAGCAACGATAAAAAAAAGCTATATTTATTAGATTATAATAATCATTTTAATGTCATTACATCTTTAACTGCCGCATTTTGCTGTTCTTTCTACGGTGAAATTTGCCATGTACCCTACAATACAAAGAGTAAACATTATCGATGCCTTGCTTTTTGTTCGCAATGTCAGAGATGTCCGATATGTAAGGAAACTAAAAACCAAATTTTATGCCCTGACTGCAACCGAAATTTTAAAGGAACAGAATGTTATGACAACCATAAAATGATCACCCCTTCATCAACATCATCATCATCATATGGTGTTAGTTTTTTTTTTCTTTAATTTTCTAACAAGAACAATAAAAAAAAAAAAAATTAATTAAATAGTTCATAGGCCGAAAGGCATTAATTTTAAGTTGACCATGAATTTCTTAGAACGCCCGGTTGGGGCCAGTAAGTTAAATATAAGATTTTAGATAATAAGCTAGTTTGAATTCTTTGTCTAGAAATAAGTAGTTGTAAGTGATTATGAATAAAAAATGAATTTTGAGAAAAAAAAAAATCATCATCATCATCGGTACAACAACAGTCTTTATGTGAGCAAATTAAAAGATGTTTCGCTTGTTTAAAATCCTATGGCGGGAATCGAGGACACGTTTGTGGAGAGTTCTTTTGTAAGAACTGTAAAAAATATGTACCCAAAGACCATATGTGTTTTATTCTGCCTGATACGAGAACACCTAATTTGGAAAATTACTTATACATATTTTATGATCTTGAAAGTCTTCAAGAAAAGGTAATTGGAGAGAAAATCTGGAATGATGAAGATGCAGCAATATCAAAAGCATTAATTAAAAAACATGAACCGAATTTGTGCGTGTTTCAAAACAAATGTAGTCACTGTATAGAACTTTCTGACTTGCATATCTGTCAATATTGAGGATTGTCAATGAACATTATAAAAGGAGAAGAAATTGTTCCTAAATTTATTCAACATATACTTGAAATTCGGAAAAAATTTAAAAAGGTGATTGTAGTTGCTCACAACGGTCAATCATACGATCATCAGTTCGTTTTAAACTATATTATAGAAAAAACCGCACCTATCCCCCGAATTAATAATGCGTGGTACAAAAATATTATTAATGGAAATAGGAAACATTAAATTTATTGACTCCATAAACTATTTTTCTATGGCTTTATCGAAACTTCCAAAAGCATTCGATTGACTTTCTGCTTTAAAGAAAGGTTACTTTCCGTATCTCTTCAATACGGAAGAAAATGAGAGATAAATTGGAACATTGCCACCAATGAAATATTATAGTGCAGATACTATGCGAACGGAGGAACGTGCAATTTTCCTAAAATGGTATTCGGAACATGAAAATGATTATTTTGATATGGAGAACGAACTGGTAGAATATTGCAAAAGTGATGTAAACATTTTGACAGGAGCATGCTTAGAGTTCCGAAAACTATTTCTCACTCAATGTAACGTTGAGCCATTTATAGAGTCGGTAACAATTGCTTCAGCTTGCAATTTGTTATATAGACGAAACTTTCTAAAGGCAGACATTATCGGACTAATACCGAAAAATGGGTACAGATGTGTTGACAACCAATCACGAAATAGAAAAATACACATCAGACATTCGTATAAGGGACAAGAAGTTTTAATCAACGGGGTAAAAAATTATGGTTTTTGTCAGGAACCAATAAAATTTTTGAGTACCACGGATGCTATTACCATGGCCACCCTCTCTGCTTGAAGCATAGACGAGAACGAGAATGACACGTTAAACCGAAGGTATGAGACAATAAAAGCGAGTACAGAAAGACTGAGGAATTTCGGTTACAAGTCGTTTAAAAAAGAAGACAGAGATTTCTTAAACTCTCACCAACTTATTCAATGTTACTCTTAAAGTCCTCGCGATGCTTTTTATGGCGGTCGAACCGGAAATGTTGTCTATTTCTATAAATGCAAAAAAGGGGAAAAGATAAAGTACATCGATATATGTTCTCTCTACCCGTGGGTATGTAAGAATGGAAAATTCCCCACTGGACATCATAAGATCCACAACACTGGTGATGCAGCCTGCTCTACTACGTCAAATTTTGATGGAATGAATGGGCTCGTAAAATGTAAAATTTTAATTCCGGAAACCTGCTTCATCCAATTTTACCGATCAAGCAAAATTCTAAGCTCATGTTTTCACTATGTCGAAGCTGTAGTGATGAGAGAAATGTAGAACCATTGTGTTCTCATACTGATGATGATGAGCAAAGAGCATTGATAGGGACTTGGGTAATTCACGAGGTCAATAAAGCAGTGGAAAAAGGATACATCATACTCAATATATTTGTAATATGGGAATATATTCTTGATACTAAATTCGTTTTGGGGAAAGTTTGGACAGCGCGAAAATCAACTTCAAACTATTGTTGTGAACAACACTTCAACTTTCTTTCATTTGCTAACGCATCCATCGATTGAAGTGCTTCACATTCTTCCTGTAAATGAAAAAAAAACCGTTTTTTTGTTATTAGATTTTCTCGAAAAGTGTACATTTTCAAATTTTAATTTTTTAAATAAATTCTAATTATTTTTATATATTGAGTTTTATTTCTGTGAGTTAAGTGTAAGCTGTGATTTTTGGAACATAAAAGTAATTATAAATATTTAGTTTTAGCATGCAGGAATAAGTTCGTACGACCCAGTCGTGCACATTTTTTTATTTTGAATACCAATGAGCCTCATCAAGAGCCGTTTTTGAGAAAATTGAAAGTTTTGGTTTTTGGCAAAAAAAAAAACTATGGTGGCTACCCAAAAATTTGATTAAAAAAAAAACCAAATACCCACCCACGCGAATTCGCTCAAACCTCTTATTTTCAAGTTTGAAGTCATTCGGACCAGTGGTTAAGGCTGTAGATGCGTTTACAGACAGACAGAGGAACGAAATCGGGGCGGACCCACTTTTGTCGACTTCTCTATCATCGTAATGTCATATCTCATCACCATCTCAAATTTTTTTTGCACAAATTCAATACTTGCCATTCTATACGTCGCAAATAAAAAAGAAAACGCAACAAGCAACTTGACAATACAATAAATAAAATACAACATAAAGACTGAGTATGATTCACGCTAGTTTGATCGAACTGGGACGTAGTGGTACGTCCCATGGAATTGAAAAATGGTAATTTTTTTTCCTCTGCGTGCGATATCTATGTAACTATATTATCTGTGCTTAAACTTTATAACTTCCTGGAGAGCTTAGGAGAAAGAGTTTTGTATTACGATACTGATTCGGTTATTTACATAAGTTGTGAAGGAGAATTCGAACCTCCTACTGGACAATTCATCGGTGTTATGACAGACGAATTGGAAACTTACGGAGTTGGAAGCTATATCACAGAATTCGTTAGTGGAGGACCTAAGAATTATTCGTATTAAGTGTTTAGTGCAAAAGAAAATATGGAAAACGTTGTCTGCAAAGTGAAAGGGATTTTTCTTAATTATGCAGCATCTCAACAAATTAATTTTGACTCAATTAAAGAAGCTGTACTAAATTCATCTTCTTCAGGCAGTGAACAAATTTTAATAAAATCAGAAAACATTCGACGAACGAAAGACCATCAATTGATAACCATTCCAGAAATAAAAACCTACAGCGTTAAATCTGAAAAACGTCGTTTTCTTCAACACCACAGTTCGCTACCATATGGATTTAAAAGACTACGATACAAGCCTGTTTAAAATTATATGTATAAAAAAAACAAACAAATTAATTATATTAAAAATTGTAAAAATTATAATAAAATGTAAAAATGTATTAAAAACTTGTACTGAAAAATGAACCATTAAAAAAAATGTATGTTGTTTTTATTTTATAAACATTTTCGAAGCTTGATAGATCTATAACAAAAAAATATCAAAACAACCAGCGCAACGGAAGCCGCCGCAATGAGAACCTGAATTAGCGTTTAAAGAAAAACAAACAAAACACTGTTTTCTGATGATAACAAAATTTATTTATTTTATTTAAACATGTCTACATTTTCCTTTTCTGAATTCAAACAATTCTGTTGACCGATCATGGAGCATAAGACAGAAAGCTGATGTGTTTGCTGGTATATTTTTCGATGTTCTTATCTCCAGGCGTATGTCGACAGGTCCTGTTTTTAAGGTTTCGTTTTGATGTCTGCAGTCTATAACAAAAATTTTACAACGCGATTTAAATAGCTCCCAGGAATGTAATGGTTCGGCGTTAGATTTATTATAGTATGTTTTCTGAAAATCGGTATACATTCTGTACAGCAAACTATATCTGTTTCTTTCAAAAGATATATTGAGGTCTTCATGTGGGTAGACATCGGAGTTTAGATAAACTTTTAAGTGATTTAGATCACAGTGATCAAAAATTGTAGGATCAGCAGATAATTTTTTTATATTTTTCAGTTTGTAGAGCAATGAAAATGTAACGAGGTTTCTCTATTTATGTCGTTGTCTTTACGTTCCAGATATGATGGGTAGAAGCTGATAGCGTGGGGTTTTTATAAAGATCCCAGTTTCGAAAAGCAATTTTTATAAAACTATTTTTGTTTATACATTTGTATAGAGTTAATTTCATAGCATCTGATAAAGTCACATGCGGTATTTTCCATTGAACCTTGTGATGTTTTATTTGAACATTTTCATCTGTTGGGGATATTAGTGCATTTTCATCCATTCTAGCCCGTGTAATAATTAGATCATGTCGGGCATTTGGGATAATTCTTTTATAATCTTCGGCGAATCCCAAAAGTTTGTTCAAATGTTCAGTGGAATACAATAATTAAAACTTAATGGTTTCAAATCAATAGCTGAGTTTGGGGGACCAAGATGCATTCAGTAGCATATCACTTTCATTTTTGGATAAAGATAAATAATTTTTAATCATTGATGTTATTCCGACATTTCGATTACAGTCAATTTCTTTGCCATTCAGTTCATATCGTATTTCATCAAAGAGAAAAGCCATTGCATTAGCTATTTACAAGTTTGTAGTGATTATCTCTTTGCCATCTGTTTATGAAATTGTTCCTTCAACATACAAAAAACTTTCTGAAGGAAGAACATTAAGATTTTGATGTTGTATAGAAATCTGAATGATGCATTGCGATCAAAATTGTTTTGATACGGTGAATATGTATGATATTCGTATTTAGAAATACTTTCATTTATCTCCGGTTCTTGAAAAATTTTAAGCATATTCCTTTTTTTTAATGTTTTAATTTGTATCCTATAATGATAAATTGATAATACAAGGTCCTGATAATCTTTGGTAAGAAGAGATGTAACCGCAGTTGAGTTCGAAGATGGATTAAGTATTAAATTATTTTGTGTGTTGTTTTTATAAGAAATTGAATTTACTATATGTTCATATACAATCATGTTTCCGGTTTTAAATGTAATCGGGCAGTTATTTTTTCTCCTCTGAAATTGATATCTTTTCCGTCTTGATCAACAAACTTCAAACACAGCGATGTTATCCGCTTGACATTCACAGGTAAATAAATAACATTCCTCGGAGCTTCAATGATTTTATAGCCTGGACTTACTTTAACAGCAAATTCATGTAAGATGTGAGCTGTTTGGTTATTAGTATACGTTCCTTCTTTGATATTGCATTCAATGCGGACAGCATTTACTCTGTCAATATCAACATAAATATCTGATTCATGATATACATTTTAATGAAGAATTTTTTTGCTAAACCCCAAAATAGCTGCAATAGAATTTGGTTTAGAGAAGCCAATGTCTTCTGAGCTAATAACGTCACATTTTAAAGTATTGTTATTTGCCTTGATTTTAATTTCACTCTTTTTTTAACCACTTTTCTTGTTTTTATTAATTTCAATAACTTTTGTTTGTATTAAATTATTAATATCTTCTATCTCATAGGAACCAATAGGAAACGTTATAACGTTATCACCTGCATGTAACAAGTTGTTAAACTCATCTACATTTGGTATAGAGTTATATGTTTGAAAATCTATAAGCCCACATACATAATAAATAGACTTAAGTACAATTAGTGGGAAATACTCAGCATTCAGAGTTGATTCATTCCCACTCAAAGTAAGTGCTAACGACATCTCGATTAAAAGACAAATGATACAGACGAGTTTTTAAAAAACAATATTACATTGGTCCAGTAAAAATCTTAAACCTAAGTGACCACATATAAACGTGTCGAAGTCTTGTTTTCCGATATAATTATAATTTATTTTATTTCCAACGTATCTTATAACTTCAGTTAGTGGTCTCAAATTTCCAAAACTATCAAAATACTTAGTAAGATTTTTTGTTTGTTTTTAATATATGCTACCCAATGAGTACCCATCCCAGATTCATCATCCAAATTTAAAACACCACATTCCTTATCGAATGATATCCTTGGTAATGAGTCTCGCATGAAAACTCCTCTAAAATTCTTTAAGTTCTTCTTTCCAAAGTGATCAATTTCCAAATTGCTTTAGGGATGGTTAGGTAGCAAGCTAATTAGTTATTTGCATTTGGAGTTTTAAGAAAAAGACCAAGACCATTTTTATATGGACGTAAGAATATTCCATTTCCTTGAATAGCAACCGATTCCATGGCCTGATTATGACGTTTGTTTTCTTCAAATTGCCTTTTAGCAGTTCGTACATCATTGTTGGCTTTTACTACGGCAGCTGTTCCACCTGTCAAAGAACCCACAGCTGATAAACCACCACTCTTTGGAAGTGGGATTATTCTCGGTGTGGTATTGTCCTGATTTTTTTTATTTTTTAAGACATTTTTTGGAGCCTTAACAGCAATATTTGCTATAGAGGTTGTACCACAACAATTGACATTGTTTATAATAGCATTTCTTGCCTCACTTATAACCTTTTTAAAAATACTTCTTTTGTCTTTTTGGGTTTAGTTTTGATAGTTTTTATATTGACAGATCTAGTCTTCTTATTCCCCATACCAAATTTTGTCTTTGCTTTCATCATGTTGGTGACTAAAAGTCCACTAAACTTTTCAGAGACTGAAGAGTCGTTTGCTTTGAATCTTTTCCAAGCCTGTTCTGTTAGAGCTTTGTCGGCAACGTTTCGATCTGAGAGAGAACTGCTTTTAGAATATGCAATATCATGTAGTCGACAAGCCTCATCCAATTGGTTAATTCCTTTATCTAATCTACGTAACCGTTCTTCCAATTTCGTTCCTGGACCACAATAATTATAGGAAGGAATATGTAGTTCGAATGGTAGTTTGTCAATAGCTTTATTTAAAAGCCCTGCTCCTTCAAATGATTTTCTTTTTTTATGTTCCTGCTTTTTAGTGTTGTGCTCAATCATATTATAATTAATATGCCTTCTTCCATCCAGAGATGAATGGGAAGACAATAAACCTCTGGATGAGAAAAGCAT
>CAKKXW010000161.1:0-12910 GCA_920937365.1 Sphaerophoria rueppellii | reverse complement strand
AGTAACGGGTGACTAGTCTTATTTTTCTTGCTAGAAAAGACTGTCCACCTTCATCTTTCACGATTCCGGCAAAGCTAAGTGAGATAAGGCGCATTCGCCTATAACTAGCTAAAAGCGATTCTAGTAAATTGCAAAACTGCAAACAATTTAAAAGATTTAAGAAAAGAATTTACAAGGACTCACCTGACATTTATCACAGTTTTCTGGGTTAAAGACTAATGGTCGTTAGATGTGGCTTGCTTTAAACTCTCTTCGACTTTATCTGATAGTGTGTAAAAAGAAATAAAGACGCTCATTGAACTAAATAGTGAAAAAAAGTAGTTTTATTTACAGTCCACTCAGGAACATTTAAGAAAAGAATTTAGAAAATTTAACAAACGTCAAAACGTTAAATGATCTTAGCGAAAATCGATCAATATCCGCTTACGCGGAATAGAGTGAATCGAAACGGCCTTAGCACTTTCTACTTCCACCTGTCAGAAAAGATCGTTCTTTTTATTCTGATCAGTGGGCAATGATAGTCTATCAAGTCAATCTTAAATCATACAAACCATCGTTGAATAGATTTTAACATAAGTTGAATTTGAAATCAATTTGTGTGCTTATTAAGCAATTTAAATAGAACAAAAAGTCTTTTTAAGGACCTATCCGAGATTTTTAATAAGAAAATTGTTAGCCCAGGTAATCTTAAATCAAATGCTTTAATAAACCCTCGTGTCTGACTAGTGGCCTTTCAGTGGCCATCAATATTCCTCGCGTGCGATCAATTTAAATCGATTTCAAATCAGAAACTACCACACAAGATTTCTTTCACTGATCAAGCGCTTTTTTCTAATGAAATTACTTTGGCCTTGCACGAGACTGTACGAGTTTGATTAGCTCTTAACTCGTATGTCTCGTGCAGTTCCGCATACACAATCATAATTCTACGCTACAGTTCTTCGTAGACGACCAGTACTTTTTTTTTTTTTTTTTTGATCGTTTGCTAAGCAATTAAAGGGTTTTTCAATAGGGACGCTACAAAAGTTTTCTTAAATAAACAAACGGTTTTGGATATCAATGAAATTCTTTATTCTTGTGGAAGTACATTTGATGCCATTATGTATGGAACTCGATTTCTCTCCATGGCCACCGCGGGCACGCTTGCAGAAGTCCAGACGCTGAACCCAATTTTCGACGGTTTTCAAGCATAAATCGGCCGATACTGCTGCAATTTCACGTTCGATATTCGTTAGAAGTTCATCAATTGTCGCTGGCTTGTTGGCATAAACCATAGATTTGACGTAGCCCCACAGGAAACAGTCTAACGGCGTTAAATCGCATAAACGAGGCGGCCAATTCATATAGCTATGCGCTCATCGAACTTCGATCTCAATAATTCGATTATTTGGCCCGCTGTGTGACATGTGGCACCGTCCTGTTGAAACCACATATCGTCCAAGTCCATAGCATCCAATTCATTCCGAAAATAATCGGTTAGCATTGAGCGGTAGCGACTCCCATTCACAGTAACGTGCCGGTCTTGATCATCACGGACAAAGTACGGCCAAATGACACCACCAGCATGTAAACCGCACCAAACAGTAATTTTTTCGGGATGTAATGGTGCCTCGTAGAGCACATGTGGAGTGCTGCCTGACCAATAACGCATATTTTGCTTATTGACGAAGCCAACCAGCCAGAAATGAGCCTAATCGCTGAAGATGATTTTTCGATGAAAATCCGGATCATTTTCAAGTTGTTGCTCAGCCCAATTCACGAACATACGACGCTTCTGGTAATCAAGCGGCTTCAGTTCTTGCGTCAATTTAATCTTGTAAGGATGTAGGCCAAGATCTTTTCGCGAAATTCGCCACAACGACGTCACAGAGATGCCGAACGCTTGAGAACGACGTGTGAGAGACTGATTTGATGCGCTAGCAGCAGCAATATTCTCGACACTACAGGCACTTCTTTATCTCACTGGCATGGGATCATTTTGTACTGAGCCTGTGGATTCAAATTTTTCCACTAGACGCTCAATTGTTGATCTGGCAGGACGATTATGACGACCATAAATTGTACGTAGCGCGTTTAAAGTGTTGACCACTGACTCCGAATTTCGGTAGTAAATTTTAATAATTTCGACTCGTTGTTGGATCGTAAATCTTTCTATGACAAAATGGCAAACCTTACTGAAGAGAAATGTCAGAAGAACAGAAAAAATATGGCGTCGTTTGCTGTTCCTATCGGTTTACTTTTGTAGCGTCCCTATTGAAAAACCCTTTATTATAGAAGCAAAAGGGTAAATATACGTTGAGAAATTTGAATTTAAATATTTGAACTCCTATTAGATTTTAATTCTTGAATGAGTTTTACGATATACACAATTAACTCGAATATGACTTAAGCGTAAATAATATTTATAATGATATTAATGAAATGAAACAAGGTGAGAAATTAGTTGTGTAAGTTTGGGGAAGTTAAGCAAAGTAAGATGGGTTGGGTAGAGTTAAAGATGAGATGAGTTTATAAGAGCTCATGAGCTCAAAAGGTCTTTTGCAAGAATTTGAGTGGATCAAAAGTCGAAAGGTTTATCTATTGTTCATTTGAACATGGATATAGTGGGAGGGCAACACTCAGAGAAACTTTAACACCACTGTTTGGTTTTTCTTCTACTTCGTTGGTCATATTATTTCTTTGTGTACAATTGGAAAACTGAAATTGTATTCTTCAGGCATGTTTTACATGTACAGTAGTTCAGCAGCTTGCGCAAGATCCCACCCCACCCGCGAGCAAGAACACCCTATTGCGCTACCCATTGATTCCTGTAGGGATTCCTATGTTCCCAGACTTCTTTGGGAATGGCAGACGACCGCTTTTAGTGCGATAGGTCCAACTTCTGTTACAATGTTAATCATACGAAATAATGAAAACATTTCTCTACCGTAAGTGGCTTACACTGCTTAACAGTGCATCTAAGAAATGAAGGGACCAATAATTTCATATTGATTTCGTACCACTTAGTTGATAAGCACTTGTCCGTAATAAAAATGATACTTTTGGAAGTTTTGCTAGTATGCACCTGGCCAGAAACAGTACCCATAGTAAGGATTTTTGTATTTTTTTCAAATTTAATTTTCTTTTTATTTTAACAAAGATGACTAACGTAATGATTGATGTTGAGCCGAAAAACGTCCGTGACTGCCTCGATCGACCTCATTTCCGTTTGTTGGTTAATTAATTAAAAACACATAAATCTATAGAACCGAAAATCATAACGCGAAAACAAGGATTGTTATTCATTGCCTTTTTCCATCCCACACCCAGCACTATTTCAACATAACACGTTTCCGTAACATAATCGCTGCTTATCATTTATAAAAAAAAAAAAAAAAAAAAAAACAACAGAAATACATCAATAACAACAAGCTTACCACTCCTTCTCACATCGGTCGGCAACTCACACACCAACCAAAACATACAACAACGCTCGACGAGAACCAAAGCAAATGATGGCGTTCCTAGTGTGATACGTGATAAATTTTAATCTCGACTTCGTTAATTAAACGATTCCATTAGGCACCGCCATCATCAATTTCCCAAAGGCCTCCAATAAATATATATTTTTTTTTTTTTTTGTTATTTTTATGAAAGATTTTGTTTTCTCTCTCTCTCTCCGTCAGAAAAGAAATGATTTCATGTCTTTTTTATTCATTTTACCGATAAGTTATTGTTACATGTATGAGTACATATCATCATGTTTAACGCTCTGAAGCCGCTTCCAATGCCGCCGTCACCACACCGTCACACACCCTTTCCAATGTTAAGTAAAAAAATTACAAATTGGCACGTAACAGAATATCTGCCCTATTTCCCCCAGCAGCCGGTGGTGTTGTGGCAGTAGTGAGCAGTCAGCCTGGGAAAGGTGAAATTCTCAATCCTGACTGAATATATGAAAAGTGCAAATTTGTTTCGAGGAATCAGAAATATAGAAAAAAAAAATGCATGAAAACATTTTGTTTTAACAATTTTTTGTATTTCTGTTGGATACGTTTATTCCTGACTTAATGACAAAAAAATAATCATGATAATAAACACGCGTTTGGGGAAAGGTTTATAAATTATTAAAATTGGGGCCACCCGCACCCCATCGCACACACAAACATTATGCAAGAGTAGGTGCAGGATATTAGGAATTGCCTTTGCCTTCGACATGGCAGACAAAACAAAAGTAAAATGATTGCTAGTCCTGATGTGTTTAAAAAGATATTTATATTCATAAGGGTTTACGCTATTGTTCTTTATTAATGAGAATTGAGGAGTGTGAAACAGAGAAAAATATTAATCAAAAATAGGTAATAGGCAGGTGTGGTATTAATGTATAAGTATGGGAATGGATGACCTTAATTATTATTTTTAGTCAACAACCAATTATCTATCCATGTTCAAAAAGAGGTGTGGTTAGTGGTTGAACCAAATATTTTCAAGGCACGATAAGCCTTGTTTTGTCCAACCCGTTTTTTTTTTTTTTAATTTGAGGACAAAAAAATCGTTCAAAATAACATTTGAACTCATTAAGATTTCATTTTTCAGTTTCCGGTTTGGCGCTAGGATGGGCCTTATATAAGTTTTTTTTTTTTTTATAGAAGTGTAGAACACTGTCAGGGAACATCATAGTAGAATCGCAGTCAATGCTGGGGATTTGGAAAAACCACGTCTGTAGATTGTATAACGGCGACGACGAACAAAATACCGCCGTCAGACAGGAGCCTTTCATCGGACACGATGATAGCCAACAATTCCATGAACCCGACCTAGAAGAAGTGAAAACCGCAATATCACGGCTGAAATCCAACAAAGCCGCTAGAGCAGATGGACTAGCTGCTGAGTTGTTCAAAGCAGCAGGCGACGAGCTAGATAGGAGCATGCACCAAATCATCTGTAAGAGGAATGCATGCTCGATGAATAGAACCTCAGCATTGTTTGCCCAATCCTGAAAAAGGAAGGTCCTCTAAACTGCGCCAACTATAGAGGAATAAGCCTACTAAACATCGCCTACAAGATCCTCTCTGCCGTAATATGTGAACGTCTGAAGCCTTTCGTCAACAATCTGATTGGTCCTTATCAATGTGGCTTCAGGCCAGGAAAGTCAACCATCGACCAAATTTTCACGTTGCGGCAAATCCTGGAAAAGACCTATGAACTCCAAATCGATACCCACCACCTTTTAATCGATTTTAAGGCCGCGTACGACAGCATCTACAGAGACGAACTGTACAAAGCTATGTCTAGTTTTGGCGTCCCTGCCAAGCTCGTTTGCTTGTGCTAAATGACGATGGAGAACTCACGCTGCTCCATCAAGGTTGGCAACGAGCTGACGGAGTCTTTCGACGTCAAAAAAAGATTCAGACAAGGCGATGCACTGTCATGCGATTTCTTTAACATCATTCTTGAGAAGATAGTGCAGAACACCAACGTCAACACAATAGGCGCTATCTTCCAAAAATCTGTTCAACTTCTCGCGTACGCCGATGATATTGATATAATGGGAAGAACACAGCGTGATGTCAATGGCGCCTTTGTGAGAATTGAGACAGAAGCGGCAAAAATGGCTCAAGTGGTAAATGAGGGAAAAACGAAGTATATGCTGTCTTCGAGGAAGGACACCCAACACCGACGGCTCGGGCAGAACGTCACCATAGACGCGTATAACTTCAAGGTAGTATAGAAGAGTTTGTCTACCTAGGCTCCGCTATAAACACGGTCAATAACACCAGCGCCGAAATCAGACGAAGAATAACTCTTGCTAATCGCTGTTTCTTTGGGCTAAGAAAGCAATTGAGTGGAAAAGCCCTCTCTCGAGCAACTAAGGTAAAATTGTACAACACACTCATCATCCCAGTCCTGCGAGTCGATCGTCAAAACGATGTCGTTTTGACGATATTGAGATACGGAATGACCCTCCTGCTGTATGGTGCAGAAGCATGGACCCTGACAAAATAGGATGAAAGTGCCTTAGGCAGTTTCGAGAAGAAAGTTCTTCGGGTCATCTTTGGCCCCGTGTGCATTGAAGGGGAATGGCGAAGAAGATACAACAGCGAACTTTACGGGTTGTACAACGACATGGACCTAGATGAAGGGTCAAGGTCCAGAAACTCAAATGGCTCGGTCATTTAGAGCGAACCAATGCTCCGGCCTGGAAAGCCTTCGATACTATTCCCGAGGGACGTAGGAGGAGAGGAAGACCGCGACTCAGGTGGCGCACTCAAGTTGAAGAGCACCTCAATCAACTTGAAGTGCAAAACTGGAGACGATTAGCTAAGGACCGAGCTGGCTGGCGGAGACTGTTGATTGAGGCCCAAGTCCACAACGGACTGTAGCGCCACCTTGAGTAAGTAAGTAAGTAAGTAGAACACTGTCAGTTGAGTTCTTTTAAGCTTGAAGCTGATAAGTATTGAAGACACAGAATCTATACTCTCAAAACAAACACCCTTCGATTTGCCAAATAACTTAAATTTTAAACTTGAGAACAGGATATCAACGAATCCACCCATTTTTGACAGAGCTAGGATACATTATGTCCATTAAAGTGTTTTCCAGGAACTTTGAAGGTCTGAGGAAATATATATATTACTTTCTTGTTACGGGTTGTTACTTGTATTTCCTTTGCTTCATAAAATCAGGTTCAATTTACATTCGGAATTCTCAAAGAAAACAGCCTTTAGCACGGTTTTTTCTAGTTCCAAAGGACGCCTTGGACTTTGATAAAAAAAAATAAACAATGTTTATGAACTTAACTAATTACTCGATTCCACATTGGACCCTTCTTTGAATTAACAATTTGTTCTCATGACACATACAAACACACACAATTTCACCTCATCTCTACCCAACCCTTGACCAGCTTAGCTTAAATCTTAGCAAGGTAATCTATTTATTCCTAAATCTTCTTTCGCCTTGATCTATTTATGAGCTTAATGTTGTTCTAAAAACATTGCACACACTATACACGTTTAAATGCAAAAACATAACTTTTCAGAGAGCAAGGTACATTCATTTGCATGTTGTCTGTTTTCTAACGTCAAACCCATTTGGAATGGACTTCGTCATCTGCATTCTCATTCTCGTCATATAACCACCGCGGTACAGGAATGGGTATATAATAGAACCACCCTAGGTTTTGCTGGTTTATGAGAATGAACTGGATCGAGCTGGTCATCTTGTCGTTATAGTCATCTAGGATTTTCCTTCCACGACACGACGACGAATAGAACGACACGATGACGAAGAAGACGGTATGCAACATCTCTGATGCATTAACAACGTTTATTATCACAAATAGATTATGTTGTCCTGAAATTTAGTAATGTCATTTCCCTTCAAGGCATATAGCCCGGTACCAAAGGTGCAGTTCATATGACCCTGACTCTATCCTGACAACAACATATACAGTATATGTATACACATGTATGTACGGTACATTTACTGTTGATGCAGTAAGTTATGGAACCACAAGTGAAACCAACACACCAATAAGCTAGATGAACTCCTATTGCCGTTGACTACAAAATCAACAAATAATTTAATTACCAATACATGATAATATAATTCGGTTAGGGTATTAATTAAATCTACCAATACTTGGCATATCCCTTACAGGACGTCGGTCGTCGGTCGGCCGTGTGAAGGGATGGGACGCGTATTTTGATGACCATGGGCAGTGGATGGGAGACTTTATAATGTGCAACATGTGTATAAGGATTTCACAAGACCTGCACATATATCTCAAGTGTGCCATCCACCTATGGTCGTAAAATACTTTACTCCTTCCCGATCGCAAATTTGCTGCATGACTTCGAATTTATTTGTTTGGTACACTTCCAAATTTAATATTGAGATATCGAATCCGATTTAACACAGTACGCCTTCTTGACCAGCAAAATGTTAACGTTATTCTGTTACTTCAGGTTCCACATAAAATCAAAGATATCTTTATGACGAACCATTTACGTACTGTGCATTCCAATAGCTTACCTAGAAACGGTTGGACGAACGGACAGGCCCAAGGATGTTGAATGAATTGAAGTCATAGATGCTTCGGCTGTTTTTGAGGTGCAAATAATTTCTGTACAAAAGGCCTTGTGGATATTATTGTAGTCGGTGTTTGTATTTGTGTATCTTAAATCAACTTTAGGTATTGGCTTGTAGATACTTAAGGCGACGATGACGACGACTACGTACATATACGTGTGTAATTAAAATAATTGAAATTCTTGCTTGGCGATGAAGAAATAATGTGATTACCATCAATGGAGTTTCTTGCTTTTAGGTTGTTATATTTGGAATATTAAATAATTATTAATTCGCTTTTGAATGGCGTAATTTCATTTTATTTTAAATATTTTTTGTGTTTATTGAATCAAATTGGGTTAGAAAAAAAAAAACAAAAAAAAAGGAAAATAAATGACTCGTTAACACGTTCTTCCTATATCAGATTCTTCTTTAATTTTTAACATAGAAATCGTTGGAGTTGGTTAAAAAGGAAAAAACGTGTGCTACTTGATTTAGACTAATCTTTCTGTTTCAATGTTTGTCGACCTGCTGGCTACAGAAAGGCCATCGTTCCCAAGGAGCGGTTCCTTCCTGGATCTTTTGCTGTACGATACCAGATTGACAATAACGGACAAAGTGGTTAATCACCCTCGAAACTGCTTACAGACAGTCGGGTACGACAATGACCACTACGGACTCGCTGCTGTAATTCAGATTCCGAACGAGCGCGTGGAGTTGGATGAATACGTTCCAACGCATTCCTACAATTACAGTAAGATGCGCTGGCCTCGTTTCACCCAGGTCCTAGCGGGAGAACTTCGTTCGAGTGACATAGCCCCAACAAACAACAGAAACTTGACAAACACTGAAATCGACCAACACCTTGAACAGATGGACAACATAATAAAAAAAGACAATGGAACGGATAGTTCCGAAGTACAAGGAAGGTGACCAAAACAACGTCTACAGTAACGCGACCATAGACGCACTGCACAGACAGAAAAGCGGACTACTGACAAGACTTAAAAACTTGTACAGACGATTTATAGACCCGAGCACGATCTGGAGATTAGGACATTGAAGTCGTCGATTACGAATGTCAACACCCTGATCAAGGAAGACTACAGGTTATCTATTAATTTGTATTGGGACAAGAAAATTCGGGCCGTTAATTCTAGTGACCCGAGTATGTTCTCTCAAATTAATAAGATATTTAGGTCAAAGAATCAGAACGACCTTCCGTGTCTTAAAATCCAGAGGACAGTAGAGAACAGCGACGTACTTCTGACACCGCAAACTGATCCTGAGGAAGCCGTCTTGGACGATGACTTCTTTACTATCGAAGACCCGCAGGAGAAAGTGGAGACAGTGGGAGCTGCTTTTCAGCAAGTGTATAAGGTGAATGCCTGCACTCGCCCGAACCACGAAAGCAGAGCCTTACTTCACCACTTCTACCTAAGGAATGATATTACGCAATGGCGATCCGAGAACCGTGGTTTTACCCGGTTTGATGACGACTTTTAAGCAAATGCTATAATCGCCGATCGAACGGGCTCAAGTCCCTTGCTCATCACGAAGGTAGAGCTCCACCTCATCTTCGATTCAATAAAGAATAAGAAGTCAGCAGGTGTCGATGGTATATCCAACATTGTACTAAGGCACTTACCGATTGAGGCAATAGACATCTCCACCACTCTGTTTAACAACGCGCAGAATAATGCATATTATCCAGTGCGTTGGAAGACAGCTGTGGTTCATCCTCTCCCGAAAAAGGGAAAGAACAACTCCAATCGTCAAATCTTCGGTCGATAAGTCTTCTTCCAAGTATCAGTAAGGTATTCGAAAAGATCATCAATAGAGCTCTGATTAAGTGGGCTGTGGATAACACAATAATTCCGGATAATCAGTTTGGGTTCAAGGCAGGACATTACACTATTGGTGCCGCGTCTAAGCTTGTTTCTGATATCCAATGAAACAAGTCCAAGAAACAGTGCACGGGTGCTGTTCTGGTTGATTAAGAGAAGGCCTTCGACACCGTATGGTTAGAAGGTTTGAATCTTAAACTCACCAGACTAGGCATCAGTAAACCATTGTTGTATATGCTTTATAATATGCTTTACGGTAGAAAGTTTGTTGTCAAAAGTGGCAATGTAACTTCTACCACCACCTTTGAAATTAAAAACGGTCTTCAACAGGGAGCGGTGAATTCGCCGATCCTCTTCAGCATTTACACCAGCGATCTGATAGGTAGCCTTATCCAGGCAATTGCGTATGCCGACGACCTGATTGCGTACAGAACTGCCCCAAAGGTCGAAGTCATTAGAATTCTCTTGCAACGTGACTTACAGAAGATTCAGCGATATTGCGATGACTGGAAACTGAAAATAAATGTCCAGAAATGTGAAACAATTCTGTTCCGTACCTCGTTGGCTAAAGCCACAAGGGATACGCGCAAGAATTGGCGCAAGATGGTCATCGTTGGACCTCACGGACAGCGATTAACGAGCAAAAGTGAAGTGAAGTACCTCCGTATTTGGTTGGACCAGTGTCTGTATTTCGACAGACATATAGATGCTGCTCTGACTAAGGCCAGAGGAGCCTTTGCTCTGACGAAACGGCTGTCTTACAGCAGTCGGCTTGACCCCAGAGTGAAGGTAATTTGCTACATGGCCCTCAACGGCCTATGATCGTTTATGGCTGTCCAGTGTGGTTCAACGTTGCATCATCTCAAATGGAGAAGATTTGAGTGTTCGCGAGGGAGTGTCTTCGGCGCTGTCTCGGTTTGTATCGGACACCAGAATCTTCTTATGTACATTACTATTCTAATGGATACAACGAGGCTCGGATCAACAGAATTGACAATTTCGTGATAAAACTTGTTCGGGGTCACATTGCGAGAGCTATGACTTCGACGAATAATTTGATCTTTGAGGCGTTCTATCCGAACGATGAATATTTTGAGAGTGCACGCTTGAGCGGCTTCATTCCACCAGAGGCATTCCTCTATTTAGACCAAAGCGGCATGATACAGGATAGATTGGCAGTACCGCTTATCTACCACGTCAGGCGTTAAACTGTAGACCGGCGACTCCTGTATTTACGAGGCATCCTCGCTCGTGATGGAGCGGAGCTGCTTCGGTTCAGTAGGGCTGTGTCCGAACAGGACCGCATTAAAAGGGTGAAGCAGGAGAACCAGTTTTGGTGGCTTCAAACGGCATTTGACAGTGGGTAGTTCGGGGTGGGGTAGTTTTTGCTTTGGCCGGCTTACATATTTGTTTTAGTCTTAGGTCTTAGGTTTAAGTAGAGTAAGTATGGTGGCACTATAAAATATATTTAAAAAAAAAATAACAACAACAAAAAATCATATAAAAAGATAAAAAGTAAAAAAAGTGAAAAAAAAAATAACAATAAACAATACAAGAATTATTCAAAGAAAAAAGACAATTACAAAAATCAACAGCAGAACATATAAGGACATAGTTTTTACTGCTGTGGTTGTTCTAGTTTTAAGTAGTTTGTAGGTAGAATAGGTAATTTTAAGTTTTATTTTCAGGACCCTAGTATGTAAGTTAACTTTAAAAAAATTAAAGACATTAGTTTTTATAATTTACTAATAAACAAAATAAATTAATGAAAAAAAGGAATAAACTTAGTTCGTGGGCCGAAAGGCAGTAATCTTAAGAACATTGAATTGCTTAGAGCGCCCGACTAGGGCCAGTAAGTTATATATAAATAGAATTAATTAGTATATATTGAGGGTGGAAAATTTTGTTTTCCGTCGGCTATTTGGTCACTTTGTTTTGGGTAAAGAAAACAAATTCTTTAACTTGTCCCGACGTTTCGGCAAGGATTGTTGCCTTCTTCAGGGGAACCTTATTTTATGAAACAGAAAATAATTAAACTTATAAGTATGCACAACAATTATAACAAACAGTAACATAAACTTACATTTGAGTGGGCAGTTATGTCATAAATTAAAACTTTGATGTAAATACAATTATATAAATTTTAGCAACTTCTTCGTATGAAGATTTGTCTCAATTTGAATATAAAAGATTTGTCCGTTAAGGTTTAGTGGAAATAAGATAGCAATATATTGATCATAATAGAATTAATTAGGCTAGTTTCCCATTGAATACAAATGAATACAAAAAAATATATTTTGAGAGGTGCATTGGCTGCTAAGCGTTCTGCGTGGGTTCGAGTCTTACTCGTCCCCATAAAATTTTTATTTCATCTTTCACGGGCACTGCCTCTTGCGAAGAACTGAAAAAACTTCAAAGAGTATCATCTGTCATCGGCGCTAAATTGTAGGTCCCTCAATTCAATTCTTCACACGTACTCAGAGAATTGTTGATGAGATTAAGCCACTTAGGCCTTGGCTCTTCAAGAGCTGTCGCGCCAATCTATTTATTTATTTAACTTCAGCTTGAAGTCATCTATGCAGCTCATTTGTACATGTACACTGCCATTGTCAGACCGATTCTAACCTATGGCAGCTTGGTTTGGTGGAAAGCGCGGAGAAACCCACGAATTTAAAAACACTCACCAAAGTACGAAGAATGGCTTGCATCTGTACTAGTGGTGTGATGAGAACTACCCCAACTGCGGGTTTAGAAACGATCCTCAACCTCACCCCAATATACCTATTCGTCCAAGAATCAGCAGCAAACGGCGCCCTCAGGCTCAGCCAAACTAACATCTGGAAAACTAGCCAGAGCGGCCACGCAGCTATTCTTACGAAATACGTAGATACCAGAGATTAAAATGAGTATGTTTGAACAGTTCGAACACATCCAACTTTTTCTTGTGTGCTTGTTCATACTCGTTCGTTTGCAACCCTTATTTATGAATAAATTGATTCATAAGTAAAAAG